>JAWQUT010000008.1:1947688-1966469 GCA_033807755.1 Ellobium chinense | reverse complement strand
CCCCCCCCCCCCTCCAAAAAAAAAAAATCCCACCCCAGCTGTAAAGTCAAGTGTTCATTTACATTAGATACGAGCTGCGCATATGAGTTAAGTGTTTATCCCATGGACTCTACATCGTAAACTATCAGACCCGAGAGCCAAGTCAGCAAAACTATGAGTTTTATGGACTTGGTCAATAAGAGTGACGCACATACCGCACAGTATCACTTACCACATCGACCCACATTTGCATTTATATAATAATAATAAATATAATTTTAATAATCGAAATAAAAATAACGATGGTAATGATAATTATGCATTACACCGCTGTAGCGCTCATTCCTCATGACAGGCTCTAAGCGCTTACTACATTGACGGATTTACAAATTCATTCATCCTCACAGAAATCACCTTTCTATTCTCTCTCTCTCTCTCTCTCTCTCTCTCTCTCTCTCTCTCTCTCTCTCTCTCGCAGACAAGGACACACATCCATCCATCACATATTCATAAACGTCCCAATCGAAATCTCTTGTGACAATTCAAACAAAGCCTTGAGCAAACACTTATTATATGCGCATAAGGATAATATAGATGATATTTTGACAGCATTGAGCCTGCCGACACATAGAAATCATGACCTTTGTGTGACCCAGCCCCTTTACGTTATCAGGAAGTGATGGCCAACACAATATTTTGTCTGGCGAGTAGTTTTCCTCTTTTTAAGCTTAAGATCCTCTGGTGTCTCCTTCTCTGAAATACAGATACGATACCCGCCATGCGACTTCACTCAAATATTATCGCAGCAAGAAATATCACTCAAGGCCTTTCTCAACTCCCTGGGGAGTATACAGTGCCACTGCCATTTACAGGCGCTGATCACTAGTACTCTGACAATATCTTTCCTGCCCGTTTCACAGATGAGTAGTCTGAGGAAAATGTGAGTGAAATGAAAGCACTTATAACATCACCTAGGTCGGGAATCGAACTTACGAGCTTAGATTTTTGAGTCCAACCCCGCAGCCATCCGGCCACGCTTGCGACCACACTTACTCCCCACAGCCTGTATCTAATTTGTAAAGCTAGATTATAAAAAAATACAGAAAATATAGACTACAGTATAAATGAACTATAGAAAATGTGATACAGACTAATTTTCACCAATGTTCGTAACTTGGAAATAAGACTCTCCGATCATGACGTTAATGTGACCAAACACTTCCGGTGTCAGACTAGTGGCCGGAAGTGTTATTCGTCGTTACTAACCTAACACCGTGGTGAAAAGATGGCGGTGTCATTGTTCAGGTTACAGGAAGTGGTAGGACAAAGTCCTAATGGCTCACACGTGTGTTTTGTTGCTGGCATTGTTTTCTTTCTTGCTAGCTCCATGTTGGAAAATTGACACTGTTAAAACATATGACGTGACAAAACAGTACAGGCTCAGATGTGTGTTATGTTGCTGGTTTTGCATTCCTTTTGCTTGATCAATAGTGATAAAATGAAAATGTTACAACAGATACATGAAAAAAAAATCCATATAAAGTGGGGGTCCTTCATTTAGATTCATGACAATTTTAAATTAAATGAAAAGGGGTTAAAAATTTTTTGCCTTCTTTTGCAGATCACAGGTCCGCACAAATAAAATCCGCTCAAACCAGTGGGAAACACTGTCTGCAACAATTAATTTTTACAAATTCAAGACTGAACTTCACCACTTTTGCGGTGTGGTTTCATATTATACGATTATTTCTACACTCTGCTACAATCGACTGTGATAGTCCAATATTTTTAACCAATTAGCCCCTGGAACCTTAAAGTCTAGTGTGCGAAACAAAAAACAAAAGACAAAAAAAATGATGTGGTCTATTCTCTGGAAATATTGTGCAGGACGGGACACCATGAACACTAACGAAAGGTATTGCTTATCTTTTCATGATTTCAGAAAAGAAAGTGAAGTTGCCTGTCAGTGCGCTTCGATTACTATGTCTGTGTGATCAGGACAATCGATGTTTAAGAACTTGCGTATTAACGATGGGATCTCGTACCATTGTAAGAATTATACTAACTCTGCGATGTTGAGCGCTTCAAAGGATGCATTCAGCATCGATGTACTTATGTAATTCTTACATTGGTAAGAAATCCCTATCGTTAATGAGGAAGCTCTTGATTAAGAAAAACCGTTACTGAATTTATGTTTCTTCACTGAATTCGTTTTTTACCCAAACTTCAGTGACAGCCGTTTAATCTAAACAGTATTTTCTATACGCTCATCGGATGTTCTAAGCTATTTTAGACGACTTGAATACTTCAAAAGTTCGTCTAAGTGGTTGTGGAGGAAACAGTTTCTCCCTAGACGGACTGAAACATAATGAGTACCGTAGCCTTTGTGATAAGACGCCAGTTGAAGGCGCTAGCATGAATGCTGAACGTCGTTTACGCAATAAAAACATGCATTTCCCTTCATCTCGTTCATCATTATGTTATCACACTCAGTTCAATAAGCCAGCAGCGTAGACGAAAGTGGGCCCCTGGGCACTGGGCTCTGTGCCCCCCTCCTCNCCCCACAAATCCAGAACAAGCTGTCTCTCATGACTTGTACTACACATTAATTATTACTGCTTGAATTTCTTCTTTGAGATACTGTACAACTCTGGCACGTCAACCGCTCTCTCCGAATCCTCCTCCTCCTCCTCTCTCTCTCTCCTCTACCCCATTTTCCACCTCGTTTAACAACTCCCTTCCTCTCCTTTACATCTGCTGGCAAACAAGCCTTCATTATTTCTGCACAATCAAGCATTATAGACAAAAGTTCACGAACATAATGTTGATGGAGAGAGGGCGTGGATGACACTTTATATCCGCTGTGGTTTTTATTAACGTGACAGGCGCACTACTTGACCACACTTCATTCTTATCGCCCTCTGTCTGATGCTGGTGGCATTTCCAGCATTCAAAACATTCTAGCTTTAATGGGTCATACAATCTGTGTTGCCAGGTAAGATTTTATAAAATAGCCAAACCAAACACAAAAAATACCGCCAAAAATTACACCAACAAAATCTTCAAAAATAACCAGAAAGGAGCCAACTGTTTTAAAAGAAAAAAAAATGGCAGAAATATTTTTTTAAATGTCCCATCTCAGTTTCCAAGTGTGCATTCGAATTCTCTTGGCTCAGGTTTTTCAATGCAAAAACATGTATATGCTGTTTTCGCTTGAAAATGATGACACAATGTGCGAAACTAGATGAATTTATAACGCTTCGTGAATAGCCAAAATATAGCCAAGAAACCATGGCGTCAAAAACCGCTAAGGAACTTTAAACAGTAGTCAGATTTGGCGCTTTTGGGGGCCAGCCTGGCAACACTGCACTCATTTATAATGTATGTCCTTTGGCAAAGCCACTCAATGGCTTATCAACGGATAGGCAAGTGCAAAATTCTAGAGACACTGAACCGGAGATACAACTCGTTTCACTCACGGGATTGAATATTACATGTTTTTCTTGTTTCAAAAGGCATCCAACCCACTTTTATTAAAGCCTCATACAAATCTAGGAAACTCCCATCTTAAAAAAAAACAGGCAGCTTTGATGTCTTTATCTACGGTCGCCCAGTTCAGTTCAGATCGGCCAGGGATTTGTTCCATGTCAATGTGTCCACATTTGCTTGTCATTTTTCTTGCCTTGCATTTTTTTTTATCATTAAACGTTTTCATTATCTTCATTTTTAGACACAGCACGGACCTGACTGGTTTTATCAGATGGTTTCCTTAACACTAGCGAATACGTGCATTACACGGATTAGGGGAAAGTACTCTTTTTAAACAACCCTTCTCAAAACCTCAGGGCTTAACCGGCTGCTGGAGATTTCGTCTGATGATTCTTCAAAGTCATCGAATCTTGAGCAGAATGCATCAGTCTGTTCACAGACACAGATCTTGCCCATGAGTTGTAATGCAGATGACGTTAGAACTTCAGTGGCCGAGAGATGGGGAAAATGCAATCTGACGCGGCACAGATGCAAGGAATTCCAATACAGACTAGTCTAGCTACAGACTACCGATGAGGAAAAAAAAACAAAATATTGTACTGTCTGTTGAAAGGGGAGAAAGATACTGTAGGTGACAGAAGATGGAACCTCGAGTCCACTATCTTTCATCTCATACTCTTTCTTTCCTTCTTCTTATTATTATTCTTACAATTGTCCATTCTCTCTTTCTTTCCTATGTCTCTCTCTCTCTCTCTCTCTCTCTCTCTCTCTCTCTCTCTCTCTCTCTGTCTTTCTCTCTTTCTCTCTGTGTCTCACTTATTCTATTTTGCCATCTGTCATTCTTCCTTTCCCGTTTTCTTGCTCATTCTTTGTCCCTCTATTATTTACCCCGACTCTCTCCCTCAGTCTAATGCACATGTATGCGCTCTTTCTCTCTCACTCTCTCTCTCTCTCTCTTTTCTTTCTCTATCTGTATGTATGTCTGTCTCCCTCTGTGTCTCTCTCTTTCTCTCTCTCTCTCTTTCCCCCATCCTTTATCTTCTACTTTCACTTCTCTAGCTCTATCTACGTATAACACATCTCCCTCCTCGTTTGTCTGCTCTGCCTGTGTGTCTGTATGTCTATGTGTCTCCCTGTCTATCTGTCTGTCTGTCTGTTTGTATGTGTGTGTGTGCGTGTGCGTGTGTGTGTGTGTGTATGTCTCTCTCTCTCTCTCTCTCTCTCTCTCTCCTATAAAACCGTCTCGCCGGGAAGAAATGTTAAACAATAACCAATACTCCCTACCTCCCCTTGCTCCTACGCGCTCCCCTTCACCAACTAGAACCAATGTAATGTTCTTGTCCTTCGCTTGTCTGATGGGTAAAAAATAATGAAATATGCTGTCTGGTATAGAAACTATAATCAAGAAAGGATTCCCATGAACAACTGATGGAATAAGGATCTGATAGCATAGAGACAAAAAGAAAAAAAAAAAAAGAAAGAAACGTGTGGGAGGAGAAAGGCAGAAGGGGAAGAAAATTGATTTCAAAGTCATAACTAATTTTATGAAATCCAGATCATTTCCCTTCGTTTCCCGGTTTGTCAGGAATTAATCAAGCTGCCGACGGCTTGCTCTTTGCTATGCGGAGATTCAATATCATATTTCCAATGGCGTCGCCTCCTCAGCACTGCCGTGTGTTATGACGTCACCTGCGGCCTTATACATAATTCCTGCGCGCAGTGCGATGACCACGGGAAATTCCCGTTTTTCTCTTCAGACTGCAATGAAATAATAGAAATCTACGGAACAAAAAGCAAACAAAAAAAAACCGCGTTAAAAACAATGGCGAAGCAGGATACGGTAAGAATAATTTCTCTCTGCAATGTCTGTCTTCCCTTGGTTAAAATTTTAATTGCCAGCCAACTTAAGATTAAGAAAATCAGTTCTTTACTAGTTTAAACATGAGTGTCGACAAATAGCATAGGATGCCGCCTGAAGCCGAGCCAGTCTTAATTCCTGATGCCAAGGGGTTGTTTTAGGGGCAGGAAAGTTTTTTCCCTTTCACAATTTAGTTACTCAAAAGAAGGAGGTTTGGAGCCACACACTGTGACATAGGACGCCAATGGGTACTGACGTTGGTGAACCATGATCCTCCAGCCACACAAACATGCAGACAAAACAACAAACACAAACTATGAGTGTGTTTCCACTCCTCCCTCCTTCCCCAAACCTCCTCAACCCATTCCCTCCTCTTCTTTTTTTTTTCCACGAATCACCGATACAGTCGGCATAGAAAGAAAGTTGGCTGTTACATAGAAATGGCAAATTCTGGAGTCTTATTTTAAAATCCCATACATCCCATTATTTTGATGTGGCTCGACGGTCTTTATTAAAAAATAAAAAAAACTATTTTTGAGAGGATGGGGGGGGNTATTAAGCCCGGTCTGACCAATGAAGGCGGCTGTCTTGCAGAATTTTTTCTTGCAGCCATCGAGTTTTTCTTGCAGCTTTGTCTCTTGTGGCCTCTTCGTGATACAGAACCGCTGCATTCTATTGTCCTGTTCCACAGGTGAATTCATTTGTACATGCCAGCCTCAGTTGATAAAGATGTGGGCGAAAGCGCTGACATCAACAATAAAGGCAATTAAAAACTTCTTCAAGAGTGGCTGTGTTAACAGTTAGGCCTAGTTATATCTCTAAATTTAACCCTTCCAGGTACGCGTTACTGGTTGCCTTTCTAGGACTTCGTAAGGCATGGGGTTAACCACACTTCCTACATATCTATCTACAAATATGTGGTGCACAAAAAATACCCGCGAACGCCCCGTGAATAGGTACTAATAAACTGCTATACGAAACGTATGGGTCCTTTTCTTACTCAATATTTGAGAGCTTGCGCATTAACGATGGAATCTTTAACCGTTGTAAGAATGATTTAGTAAGTGCATTGGTGCTAAACGCATCTCCCTTCCTCTAACGACGGGGAGCTACGTTTCAAAATCAGAAGAGCTCCGCTCTTTACTTTCCTTCTCATATCAACGTATAAGATCTAGGACTATAAACAGACATTGCAAGGTTCTCAAACAATCGTTTCATTGTAAATTACAAGTGAAGAAACGTTCCCTAGCAGCTTGTTACTAGGTACATCCTTCATACCATGTGTGAACCTTTTCTCCATTGGTTTCTGAAGGATTCACCATACATTGACATTCAATAACTGGAAAATCTAACACTGACCCCCTAGCCTTTGTCTGGACCAACCACAATGACTGAATAAATAAGAGGGAACGAGTAACACATGCATTTCACACATGCACATGCAATTACATGGATGGAGGTAGACGATTTCCAGATCTCATATATACATTATTGGAAACTGTATGCTGCCGTTTTGTCAGAAAAAAATGACTGAGAAATAATTATAAAGAGACGTAGTACAAGATGACACTATCCTGTGACATATATGTTGTATGATGCGTGGAGATTGACGCACGTTCAGGAACTTAGACAAACCTGAACCTAGACAAATCTGGAGATGGACGACTACATTTAAATGTAGATATTCTGTCTTCATTCAATACGTGTAACTAATGTTATTGTTCAGATTTTACATACATGAATTTAGTACTGTTACAGGATATCTTTTATTAGTAACATGTATATTTCGACGTTACGTAAGCCTCAGATAATTAGTATACTTTTCATCAAAGCATAAGTGCTTTTTTAAAGTTGAGGTTTTATTGTACATGCATTGCACAGCACTATATTATGATGGACTGTAAATATTTTTGTTATCTCCCTTACAATACATTGTTATTTTTTAAAGACTCGGGTATCATTATAAGCTGTCAAAAATGTATGACGATGTCTCGAATGGAACAATAAGGCCACTATTTGTGTTGCAGATCTACAGAATAAACACAACAAAATGTGAGAGTGAAAATATAGTATGCTCCGCTATGTCAAAATGGCGTCATGGAAAGAAAACCAACGGCCTGCTTGCATCAGCGAGCTCATAATGGATGCGTACGTCACTTCCTGGATGATGAAAAGCGATGCCCAGGGGTATTGAATTTATCAATGAGAGTAAATGGATTCTGACACCAGGGGCCGCTAGCACTCTCAGCTTGCCCCTAGTCCGGGTCCTTGAGTCGTCAGCGCCACCTACTTCTATCATCAGTATGGTGTTGGTCCCCTAATGTAAACCAACAGATGCGGAAGTAATAGAATAAAGGAAGGAGAAAATTAAATGAAGCGACATGCCGAAGCCTGCCTCCCATACCGTCTTTGTCTGCACCAGCAGCTCGAAAAATGGATTTAATATGCTTACTGTCCGTCCAAGCTGTGCTATCTCCACCGCCATTACATGCCACGGGTAACATTATCGGGTTATCGCCCCTTGACAAGGAACTTCGATTTGGGCAAACACCGAGCGATATTGACAGGGTAAACACATACATATGCACGCACACACATACACACACGCCTGTGTAAATGAAAGACGCTACATAATAAATACAATACACAACAATATGTATTATTCACGCACTCACGCTTTGACAGACGTAAGCACAAACGATCATTTTTTTAATGTATTGACACACAATGCATTCTTCTCAATACCTTGGCCTCAAGGGATTTTCAAGCAATCAACTACCCTTCCATTGTAGATTAGAGTACATTATTGTGATGCACGTTGCCCTTTTTCTGATTTAATAAATAATTCAATTCAGTTCAATTGGATACATTGTTTATTTTAGACTGCTGTGGCCAGTTCCAACGCATGTACAGAAATTGTACATAATAAGAAGGATGCAGTATAGATAGGAAAACACTTCACGTTTTGCATGAAAAATTGCGTACAAAAATGCTATTAAGTTGGGTTTTTTGTTTCTCTGACGTGGGGTTATCTTAAGAAAACTTTTTTTCAAAAATGGGGTTGTTTATTCATCACTATATCTCATACGTGTATATAAACATACATACATACATACATACATACATATTTACCGCCGCACTTTATTTTTCTTAGTTTAATTCCCATGATTTCTGTATGAGAGACAGTCTTTTGCCTTAGCTCCACGTATAAATTTATTCTGTAGACACAAAGACTGAAAAACCTCTCAGTTTGTGCAGTAATATGTCTGAGATATATAATACATGTGAAATCTAGTGATGCAGCAATACGTATAGGATTTGGAAGAGATAAAACATTTCCTGAGATGAATACTCGCATTATGAAAAGGTGCACAATTTGGCACTTTTGGTGCGCAACGTTGCATGCAAAGTGTAACAATTTCATGGAGCTTGTTCTTTATAGCTCCATGAACAATTTAGAAAAAGGCAGTGCGCACCACAGCCATGCATTATATTTTTCTTACAATGGTTGGTTAAAGGCTTCCTTCCATCCCACCATAAAGGAAAGTGTCGGAGGCTACACACTTACTTAATGTGGGCTGCTTATACGTTTTATTGTGGGCCTGTCAGGATATCCAGATACATTTATTTTCTTATGGTGTTCAGTATGTAACTATCGGAAGATGCACATAATTCGTCACAGGTAAATCATGGGCATATCATTATACAGTGAAACTTTGTCAATACAAACACTGCGTAACTGAATTACCTGCTTAGAACAATTCCATTAACAGGCCCAACTGCTTTGTTCTTTGCATATACTTATGGTCTTTTGTTGTGTTTTTTTTTAAAATAAAGTATGCCGGTGCATTGAAAAAATATACTTATTATTGAGATGTAAACTGAATATCGAGGTCCATTTGAATTATCAAATGATAGAATATTAATGAATTTGTACTTGTAAAATTCCTACTGAATAACAAAGATTGCTTATTAAATTAGTATCTAATGTCGAGGTTCCACTGTAATAAGCAGACCGGTCTAACCCACAAATTTTTTAAAAATTAAGATTTTTTTTTTACATGTAGGCTGGAGGGGGTGGGGGAGGAAGGGAGATATCGTCCATTGGAAGTTCTACGACAAATGGATACCTGAGAAGCAGACCGGTCTAACTCACAGTTATTGAAAATTCTGAAGTGCACAAAACTTGAAATGCGATTTTCTCGAAAGAGAATCTGTGTAGGTCAGATCGGTCTGCACCATACCGGACAGTCTTGCTCCTTTCCCTCACAAATTCTGACGCACGTTTCCTTCCTGTACATTGTTTTGGAGTCTCTCTTAAGAATTTCCCTTGTTATGTCTGCCGTGTCAGGAAAATATGCTTAGGTCGGCCAAGTATATTGTTCACTGTAACACCAGTTCCTTCCCTTTCAGGAAATAAGAGCAGCGTAGCTTTCCTAAACTGTGAGCGAAGACTGAGCACTGGACGGCTAAAGAATACAAGTATCGAAAGCGGTACGTGTATATGATCATTGAACGGTTTTCTTCATGTTATCGTTGCACAAGATGTAGTATCGATGCTATGCTGTGGTTGTTTTGTATACAAAAAATGAATACCGAATGTGGCTAGGTTTACATCTGGATTAGTTTTTAGCTAAATTGGAAAGGAAACTGAGATCAAATGTAACAAATGGCTAAGAGAAAAGATGTTGTGCATCTTGCATTTTCCTTCAAACTGTGTTGTTGGTGTTGGTGTTGTTGTGATGGTGGTGTGACGGCAGGACACAGCAAAGTATACTGCCAGCTACGTATATGTATATGAAAATCATCGTTGCTTGATTTAACTAAAAAAAACAAGGNGGGGGGGGGGGGAATGACCTCTGAGACATCATAAGATTGTGATTTCAATTTTTGCATGACCCCATATTTTAAGTTCTTGAAAAACTATTTCATTTCCGCCTTCTTTGATCCATGTAAAAAGGGGTAACTAACCATGAACATCGAAAACTAGTACGCAATCTTAGGTAAAAAGGCAACTTCCCTTGGAATTTAAGAAAAGTAGAGCGGTAGAGTCTGCTGGGATAAACGTACTATGATATAAATTCACCTAAGTGTGTAATGTCTGAATGCAAGACTTATAAATTTCACTTTTATTATCCAGAATGAGATATGAGGTGGAGTTTTCTCTTCATTGTCAAGCCCTGGACCAGGAGACGCCCATAAGATAAGATAAGATATGATAAGATAAGAAAAGATATCCTTTACTAACCAGGTGAAGAAGTTTAATGTCAATTGTCACTGCATCAACGACGATAGTACAATAAATACGATAAACATGGCGTTCACGCGTGCACACATTTTATCGTTGCACGCATACCATACACACGCATAGTACCCCAACAAGTTACACACAAAACATTTCCAATATGCGAAATGAAAACAATACAATCGACTGAGACAAAAGATTATCACACCTGGAAAATCACAGCAGCATGCCACATTTGGAAACGCTGTTTGTGAGTTTGCGCATTAGCGATAAGATCTCTTACCATTATAAGAATTACACAAGTGCACCGGTGCTGAATGCACCCTTAATGATGTTCAACATGCAGAGTTAATGAAATTCTTACTGTGATAAGAGATCCCATCGTTAATGCGCTAGTTCTCACTTATTTCGAATGGAGGAAACGCCATCATAGATTATGTCGCTTTTCATTAGACTTGCAACCTGCCAAAACCATAAGTCAGTTATGTGTGGTGTTGTTCGGTTTTGTATGTGTGTGTGTGTGTGTGTGTGTGTGTGTGTGTGTGTGTGTGTGTGTGTGTGTGTTCAACAGCATGTACTGATGTATGACCGACGCAGGTATTTTGACAGAGACAAAGATATAAATAGATAAGGAAACATATCATGTCATGATGAAGCCTTCTTTTTATCTTAAGCAAGGAGTGCGCATTTCTGCAGGTTTATCTGTGTCTTCATTTCCAAAAACAGCTGAGGATCGTAAGCAGCACTCCCTCAGCCCGTGCAATACTGGGGTAAGGAGGCGGGGAGGAGGAGGTGGGGTGGGGTGGTGGCGTGGGTAAGTAAGAAAAGATAAGAAAAAGAAAAGAAGGTAGATACATGAAGGTGCGGGTCTCCAATTTATGGAGGGGAGAGGGGCGCAGATGAGGTATTTACGTCCCTCAGAGAGTTTATATTTATCTTGCCACAACTAACAGATCAACCGTAACAGCCAGCCATTTCAAGGAATGCGCACGAGTTTGTTTTAGTACAAAGAGTGCTTAGTGCAACAAGGACATTGCATTAGAAGGTACATGTACCGATAACCTTCGCAAAAGGGGAAACAACCCCTTTGGAGGCAACTAAAGATTGTTCTAAGGGCAATTGTGGTAATGTCATGGCCGCAGGACCAAGACCCTTGGGATATTAGTAGGGCGATATCGAATCCAGGCAATACTCACAACACACAACCGAACGACTTGGAATTCAAAGCTTAATAGTACACCAAAATTTGAATACTTACATGTTTCACGAAACAAAGGCACACAGCAGCCCAGAGAGTCGCACGAAAAACAAATGGAAGGCGTACCAGTGATTTTGAGATGTTTGTTTAGTGCTATGTTCATCACATTACTCTTTCCGTGCGTCAATAGCAACTCTATTCTCGCACCCAAGCATTCTAGACACCATGAGGAGGACCCAGACTAGACACTTCCGGTTTGCATCGTGAAGAATGAAGATCGAATCTAGAATTGTTGTGATAATGCATTTGTTGAACAGGATCCGATTGTAATGCCCCAGGCGAATATCCGGTAATCGGATTCACGAATACTAAATGTTCAAAAATTCTGTATAGGATCATGAAAGTTTCTGCGGCATGTGATGCCAAACCAGAAGACAGGGGACTTAACTCGGGTATTGAACCTGTCTCAAGAAAATGTACTCTTGGGCACTCTACGAGGTTACAGACCTGTAATGGGATTGAACCCTTTTTGCCTCTATGAGCTATATTAACATTTTGAGCTGCCCTCTGAACCCAAAGGTTTAGCTTTCACCCAGACCCATACCAGACTGAAGCTCATTATGTGACCCAAATTTTAAGACTGACCCAATCCTAGCAAGCCCATTGAAATTTTGAGTTTGGTTGCTATTTGTAAACCGAGTCTACATTTGTCACTGGTCAAAGCCAAACCCCTCCTCTTCCGCCTGAGCACACTCTAGACCTGGCAGTTCCAGCCCAAGGCTAAATAGTGCCTGGCAAAATAAAGTAAAATGGACACAGTTTCCCATGATATCAAAAGTTTCCCCCCTGGAGCTCTTATTACTGGAAGCAGGGCATGCCAAAAGAGGGAAAAGGGGAGATGAAATATANTCTGTATAGGATCATGAAAGTTTCTGCGGCATGTGATGCCAAACCAGAAGACAGGGGACTTAACTCGGGTATTGAACCTGTCTCAAGATAATGTACTCTTGGGCACTCTACGAGGTTACAGACCTGTAATGGGATTGAACCCTTTTTTCCTCTATGAGCTATATTAACATTTTGAGCTGCCCTCTGAACCCAAAGGTTTAGCTTTCACCCACACCCATACCAGGTTGAAGCTCATTATGTGGCCCAAATTTTAAGACTGACCTAACCCTAGCTAGCCCATTGAAATTTTGAGCTTGGTTGCTATTTGTAAACAGAGGCTACATTTGTAACTGGTCAAAGCGAAACCCCTCCTCTTCCGGCTGAGCACACCCTTGACCTGGCAGTTCCAGCCCAGGGCTAAATAGTGCCTGGCAAAATAAAGTAAAATGGACACAGTTTCCCATGATAACAAAATTTTACCCATGTAGCCCTTATTACTGGAAGCAAGGCATGCCAAAAGAGGGAAAAGGGGAGATGAAATATAACCCCTTAATAGCAGGACCCAATAGTGAAAGTACAATTACAGGCCTGTAACCACGAGAAATCTAAAGCATACTGAGCCTCTATGATTATAAATAATCCATTAGTGTCTAGTAAAATCTACATCGCATAAAATATAAAAGAAAGACGAGTTTTGGTGAAAATAACTGTAAATTGATAAGGGGTCACACTCCCCTTTAGTTCTCAGTATTGTGATATATGAGATATCTAGGACCTGCTCATATGGAGTTGTCGAAACTGGAGTGATGTAACAAATGCCACTCACTCTGACTACGAAGGTGTAGCCACTGTTCTGTGATCCCAGTCACACAATCGACTCCGTTTAATCGCAACTCTTTGGGAGATAGGGTAAACGGTGCGATTACATGGAGTGACGATCATATAGGGATATTTCCTACAATATAGTTGTAGGCTCATTCGGCTTCTTCTACTAAGTGATATAACTGTGATCAACGGAAAACTGTGATAAAAGGAATCGCCATTAAAGAAGTCCACTGAACACCCTGATAGAAGGGATTGCTAATAAACAGAGTCGACTGTATTCGGCTACACAGAAGGAGGCAGGTTGGGGAGGGGGGTGGGGCACTATAGAAAGTCTCAACAGGATATAATGGAAATTCAGGTCATTGATATCCCCGACTCCAAGAGAAAGTTAGGAGATCCCAAACATGAGAGTTATCCCCCCTGGACACAATGATAACGACAGGAATGCAGATGTCCTCATCCGTGTTCTCTGAATGGAGCTGGACAAACTGAATTTGGTGCTTATTCATTATTCATGAGATAGGAGCATCACGTCAGTCTGAAGGATGTCAAAGTATGTGAGTACATGTACAAATGGAAGAGGACGTAATGCGAGCGGGTGAGTTATGACGTAGAAACACCAACGACGTGGGTTCATGGTTGGGTCGTTCTATGGAAGTTGTTCAGTGTGTTACCGTGAAAACAAAACCATAATGCGTCGTTTCATTTTTTTTTTCAAAGGAATAAAAACACCAACGACATGGATTCATGGTTGGGTCGTTCTATGGAAGTTGTTCAGTGTGTTACCGTGAAGACAAAACCATAATGCGTCGTTTCATTTTTTTTTTCAAATGAATAAAAAACACCAACGATATGGATTCATGGTTGGGTCGTTCTATGGAAGTTGTTCAGTGTGTTACCGTGAAAACAAAACCATAATGCGTCGTTTCATTTTTTTTTCAAATGAATGAAAAACACCAACGACATGGATTGATGGTTGGGTCGTTCTATGGAAGTTGTTCAGTGTGTAACCGTGAAAACAAAAACATAATGCGTCGTTTCATTTTTTTTTTCAAATGAATAAAAAACACCAACGACATGGATTCATGGTTGGGTCGTTCTATGGAAGTCGTTCAGTGTGTTACCGTAAAAACAAAACCATAATGCGTCAAATGAAAAAAAAAAGAAATCTCTTTTTGGACATAAAGACTTCTCGGTCGTTTTCGTACTGCAAGGCTTTGTAATTAGAGTTAAGTAATAATAAGAGTCTATTAAACATATACTTTTCATACTCAAGTCAGTTCCATTCTCATTTATTGAACTCCTTCTCTACGTGTGACGTACATGTTCCAAACACTTCTTAGACGTACTGGTGTGTCCTGAAAGAAGCATTTTCGTTCTTATCCGACGTACCCGTACATCTTAGTTCCTATATAATGAACTGCACCAATGTACTTATGAGCTCATGGTAATGTGGGGATATCAAAACTTGAAAAACATGACGTAGCGAAGGGGTTAATAACACTGACATTTGGACTAACTTTATAAGGCTCGCGTCCAGGTTTATGCTCGCTCAAGCGACTCTATCTTATTGTTACCCGGCAGGCCAGATCATTCATGGACTTTCTCAGTTTCCCGGAGAGCATATATTTTGCCACTGCTGTTTTAAAGATAACCGTTGTTTCTCTGATAAGACAAACTACAATATCTATGCATCCAACTCTCTTATTCTATAATTATTCAGTTACTTATTGTAATCGCCACAGGCCAGCCTAATCAGACTACACGCGTGCTAATCGCTTTTTCGCGAATCAAATCTCGTGCCCATTCCTTGACCGGCTGTGACTGCATCCCCCTTGGTTTCCTCGCTCGCGCTCTCTCGGTGACGTCACAGGGCCACAGCTACGCCTGGTTTCCTTTGTTTACCTTTGGTTTCGGAGTGGATGATACTAAGATTGGTGTATCATTCGTTGTGTGTGTGTTGCTTTGATCTGTATATTATTTTCTTGAGATAGGTCTTGTCTACTCCGTTATGCATAGACTTATATGATTACATTACTTTGTGGGAATCCATACCCCTCTCTTCCTATCCACCTCTCTTTTTCCCTTCATGATCCCAATTCCTGTTTCAAGCATGAAAACGAATGGCACTAATTTCACAGATGATGTCGACATCTACGTGCAATGGTTGGGAATCGATTGAAAGAAAGCATTAATCCTTAGGAGTGCTTTACTGCAGCAATATTTTGTCTTTATTCTAAAACTTCACACATTAATCACCTGCGATTTATGGAAAACACTTTAAGTCATTCAGTGTATGGATGGGAAACAAGGAATAATTTTTGCATTCCAGGACTCTCTAAATGCAGGTTTTTTTTAAATGCNATAAAAAAAACCAACGACATGGATTCATGGTTGGGTCGTTCTATGGAAGTTGTTCCAAACATTCCCTATAAGTATATACAGCAACAGATATAAATCTACGCAATTATTACAATGCTTCCCGTATAACCTGTCTTACTATCAAAGGCTTTACTATACCTTCGATTTATAATTTGAAATCTTTTTCATCACACTGACGAAGTGGAGTGACCATATGACACATTTAATCCTATAAAATAAGTAGATTTGACTCTATGTCTGGCTGACAAGTGACAATTCAAAAATGCCACTCCGTATGCAAAACTTCTTCCTTCACCCCCCACCCCCTCCCCCACAAACCACCTCCTATCCTCTCCCCAAACTTTTGTCTAGTCTAGAAGTAGACGTCTTGTAGAAGATCAGTCTTACCGTTAATTTGAGAAGTATAGTATCAATCTTTTTCTTTAAACAGCACTGAACTTGACAAGCTGTAATGTTAGATGCTAACAACGGGATTTCATGGCACCGTCTACTACTCCTAGACATGTCTGGTCACTTTGTATTAGATAAATTGATTGTTAATCTCATATTTTTAACACTCATCCTTGCTCATTTGATACGCCGTATTTTTCTCAGAGACAACGTAGAAACTGCTGGCGAATTGCCACATGATCTCTGTTCATTCATCTCTCTCAGTCACATGATTCTGAAAACCAACTAGCAGTTTAATTATTGAAAAATGCTATTCAAACAACACCATCATTTGTAGCACAGCATGGGTGCTAAAGGAAAGCCACGGCGAGGCAGACAGTACGACGCCTACCCCTTGGTCTCTAACAGGGGCTATTACGTGTTTTACCCATTGAGATGTAATGTTACTGACACGAAATGGAGAGTGATAGATTGAACTTTTCATTGATGCTAAATTTATGAAGATAGGCCGAGCTGTCATTGAGTAATTGGTGTGTAAAACTGAGTACATTGGTCCTCGTGTCAAGTTCGCCTGTCTAGCCGATGAGCTAGGTACTCCCTCTATTCATAGACTAATCATATCGAAAGAGATTCCACTGACTTTTTTTTTTTTGGTAGTTCGAACAAATAAATAGTTCTAGGTGAAATCGTCATCTTCTCCGGACGTAACTGTATCTCCGCCACCTTGCGCCTGCAAGACTGTGACTAGCCTGTGGCCTTCTGACGTCACTCCCAAGGACAGACATTGTCATACCTCAGAGGCTGAGCTAGATTACGCTACTATCTGGGTCATTTAAGCGGGGTTGACCTTTAAGTGCTGATCATATGTTCACTGTCTACAACCACGTACCCTTATTACAGACGGATGGGCTAAGGAAAATGAAAATTAAGTGCATTCTCAAGCCACGAACCACATGACTATGGCAAAAATCCAACAAATGACCCTCAGATCTTGAGTCCAACGCCATTTACCATTCGGTCACACTGACCCATTAAAATGGTCCATTTAAATATATCTTTAAATAATACCGGATGCTGAAGAAACTAAACACAGCAGTGTCCACTGAGTAGAACTAAATCTCTTATAGTGTGGAGGAATGTCTTTATTTCGTCTTTAGACGAGATAAATGTCAGAGTATAAAAAGATTTTTTTTTTTAATGGAAAACCCGACAGCGTACAAGATCTAGATCTTGGACATCTTAAACTTCCGTGGCCAGACGGGACACTTTAGAGACGGTCCGCCTAAGTGTCTGTTACCGGCATGTTTTGTTTTTTTTTCCTGGGTCTCTTCATTTATTCATCAATGGCATTTCGGTACAAAGTTTATCCCCCTCCTTTCCCCAATCCACTTCCCACTAAAAGGTGTTTCTCTAAGCCTTTGGGGAGCTCCATCTGGCTACGATTGCCTTTTCAAAAAAGAAAACGAATATTTCCAACGCCCATAAGGAGTCTGGGGGTTTCTTTGTTTTATAAGATGGAACAATAATAACAGTAAAAGATGCTGTCTTATATTTTAAACGGCATTTTCCCAAAATATCAATTTTGACCTAAGGTATAGGAGAAAAATCTTAAAATATCACCAAGCAATGGCACTAGATTCTTCAAATTTGGCCCATAATAGATGATTAATATCTACAGGTAACTAAAAAAAAGAGACTTGAATTTTTTCGAGAACTCTTGAAACTAATTTGGTATTTTAAAACTATTTTCTCCTAAATTTGTCGAGGAAGATTAAAAAGTGAGCTGACCTTTGCAAGCAAGTAAAGTCATTAGTTTTGAGCATAGTGAAAGAAAACTTTATATCTAGGCAGTTATCTAGATTAGGCATTATTTTTTCTATCAGTCTCTGTCGTTTAGGTGACATATTATACTCTAGCTGCAAAGATTTAAAGAATTTTCTTGTCTTTTTTTTTTTCAAAATGGCTGACGTCACCATGGCAACAGTGAATGTTAATAGCCACTCGTCTGAAAAGTCACCCCTGACTCATTTTTAACACTAGACTTTAAGTTTCATTACATTTGATATAGAAATAAGAAAATTCATTTTTCTCACCAGCACTTCTATTGTAAAGAAGACTTGGACAATTCCAGTGGTGATATAGTGATGTAGAGGCTGTTTCCAATTGTTATTTGTCCAACGCTGCGTCTGGGCTACAGTGCAATTTGCTTAACATAGATGTGGCGCCCTTTGGTGGCCGTAGTGGAGTGTGTGTGTCNGGGGGGGGGGGGGGGTGGAGGTGAAGGGGCAGGACGTGGATTGCTTAGAAAAGAAAAGTGAAGAAATAAGAATAAAAAAATCCTTTAATTTTAGTGACTGCCACGCAGTTTTATTTTCTTTAGAGGTTGGAGAGCTGATTGATTTCGAAGTAGTCTACCTCTTAGAGTCCCTATAACAAGTTTATTTTCATGATATCAACGATATCTGAGTATGTTATTATCTACTTTGAAATTTTATTCACAGGTTGACTTCATATTTTGAAACGGGGC
>JAWQUT010000008.1:1924361-1940828 GCA_033807755.1 Ellobium chinense | reverse complement strand
TTAATTTCTTTCGTTTTTTCTCTCTTTCTATAGTTCTATCTGGTTTTTACATAACTCTGCAAACAATGGAAAACAAAATGCAGTCTTTACGTTTAGTGAAAGATATTGTCAGAATGCTAATGATCAGCGCCTCTAAATGGCAGCGGCACTTTATACTTCCCAGGGAGTTGAGAAAGTCCTAGAGTGATCTGGCCTGCTGGGGTAATAATAGTGTGAAATCGCGTGAGCGGTCGACAGCCTGGATACGAGACTTATAAACCGCATTATCATTATATTATTATTGTTATTATTATTATATTACTATATTACCTGGCGCTAATGGCTCGCAACGTTTGCACTATAGATAAATGTCCGTAAACGAGCACAGTGAATATGATAGATGATAAGAGAACATTACGGGCTTCTCCTAACACTGCTGCAGGGCTGCCAATTTGGATTTTGGCTTTTCACCAGTTAGATGCCAAATTGATAGGGGTAACGTGTTAAGGTTAGGGTTAGGTTTGTTTTCTTCAATTTACAGGAGGCTTCATAGGAGGACTTTTGTCCGCGTAACTTTTTCCCCTGTATGACTTCTCTTCCTAGATTCTGAAAAAGTTTGTTTTCTAGTGTGCCAAAAACTACTTGACCACCGATTGTCAGCCCGGCTAGCTGCTCGTTGATACAGAGGTTTTCTGATATTCCCAGACCCATTTATTTTCTCTGTGTGTGTGTGTGTGTGTGTGTGTGTGTGTGTGTGTGTGTGTGTGTGTGTGTTGTTTGTTCGTTTGGTTTTTGTTTGTTTGTTTGTTTGTTTGTTGTATATTTGCAACTTCTGATGATGTGTGGCTCTTTCTTTTTTTCAACCTCACCTCTTTCTCGATCGCTTCCTTTTTTCACCAAATTTTCGTAAATTGTTCATTTCCTTTACCAAATCAATAGCCTCAGATCGATTTCACCAGATATTGTGAAAATTCACCAAGAGTGGCAGCCTTGTACTGCTGGAAGAATACTGGCAAGGCAAGGGCGATGACTTGAAGAAACGAAGGGATTCAGGAGTGACAATCTCTGACATTTTCCTGTCCACCTTATCCGGTCTACTTTGACACAGAAAACAGGAGTGAGGAGACAAGCCGATCGATCTACTACTGTCCGTAAATCTATATCGAAATTATGCGCCACTAAATTATTTTCTTTACAAAAAACAAAAACTGCCTGATGATGGATTCTTTTGGGAAAAATATATATTATTTTGTTTGACCTTTCGAAAATGATTTTTTTCGTTGTGGGAATTTCTGTTCGGAATAACCATTCCTTACATAATCATATGACGTAGACTTAAGTAATACTGAATTATTTCTCATTGTACAAAACAAAGCCTACCTGCCTACCTACCTGCTTACCTAACTATATGCCAGCCTGCCTGCCTATTTGCCTGCCTGTATGCCTATCTGCCTGTCAGGCTGTCTGTGTGTATGTGTGTGTGTGTGTGTGTGTGTGTGTGTGTGTGTGTGTGTGTGTCTGTGTGTCTGTGTGTGTGTCTGTGCGTCTGTGTCTGTCCTCTTTCTCCTTCTCTTCCAACCACCAACTCTGCGTCAGTGTTTTGCAATCTAATTTCATAATCCCACCTGTCAGTTTACTCTTGCCTACAATTGCTTCCGCAGTCTTGACAGATCTCAAAAACTCTTCGAGGATCACCCATCTCCTCCATCCTTTCTCCCCAACCAGGTTTATTCCGCCGACAATCAAAACAAACAAAAAAAAAGAACAACTCCCAGTCCTCAGTCGACGCGCCTGAATAGCTGACATTATGTAGGGCAACAAGTGAAATCTCCTACTTGGCAAAGCTCTCCAGCGTGAATCTCCGAAGTGATTAAATTCTACCAGCCGCGTCAGTCTTGCATCTTTCTCATCAACTTTGACCACTTTCAAGTACTCATGGGAATTTGTTATTTCAAAATATTTCAACTTGAAAAACTCATTCAGCGTCGCGAAAGCTTGATTACCATCCTTCAGTGAAAACCTTATGGGTCTGTAACTGTCTGATCAGAACACTTCAGACCGGAACAGAAACGGTGAACACCTAAAATTTGAACTACTGTGTTTTCGTCCTGGGTCTCTCCGTAAGAGTCTCTGTATTTATTCACTTAGATTTAGTCTACTTTCGCAACATGACTGAGGACATTATAACGTTGTCAATCCTTTTTGTAACCAATCAAAATGAGGCTTATGTCGCAAGACTAGGAGCTGAGACTTCAGACTCTGAAGAGGAAAAAGGCTATTCGAATGGATGTTTTTCTTTGTTGTGGAAATCAGAAGTAAAATAATTTATACACACACACACATACACACACACACACACACACACACACACACACACACACTCATTAATTTTATAAACAAGTGGTTGGTAACTGTGGATAAATTTGAGCTTTTGTTTATCATTATATAGCATAAAATTGTTCTTCACTCCCAATTATCTCAGGGTGCTCTTCTCTTGCATAGGGTGACCCCATTCCACTATATCTCCGGCCAGAATTAAGCTACGTCTAAAAATAGTGTTTTCACCTAATTAAAATACACACATTGAGCTTTTATGTCATAACAATAACCTGCATTAGCCATAAAGATAACAAAAGAAAGGGACAAAATGATATAAACTCTTTCATACTCTGTTAAAAACGCGCCGGGCCAAGACATCTAGCTGTGAGAATACTATACTCAGATCATTGTTTACACCATCTTTCTTACACCGACTACCAATGACATCGATGTTTACCGCCAGTGAAAGACCAAAACAGCAAAATACACTTGCAGGGTACTACAGGAGCACAAATAAATATGAGTGCAAACATTTTTTTTTCAACTGTTTTTGCAGATATACTATAACCAAGGAGAAAAACAACTTTTCTTTTTGATATTTTGTTCCTATAATTTTTACTGATGTGAATCGACTGTAAATTAGTGTTGCACTACCGGTACCAGATCTTTCCGCATGAAATATCGGCGTCAGCTGTGTAAGCATTTTGATAGAGTGGCGGCCATGTTTTCCCCTCCGCTGATCATTTACTAGGACAGAAGGTTACAGACCTGTAATACGATTGGACCCTTTTTTCCTCTATGGGCTATATTAACATTTTGAGCTGCCCTCTGAACCCAAAGTTTTAGCTTTCACCTAGTCCCAATACCAGATTGAAGCTCATTATGTGGCCCAAATTTTAAGACTCACCCAACCCTAGCAAGCCCATTGAAATTTTTGAGCTTGGTTGCTATTTGTAAACAGAACCTACATTTTTCACTGGTCAACGCCTAACCCCTCCTGTTCCGCCTGAGCACACCCTTGACCTGGCAGTTCCAGCCCAGGGCTAAATAGTGCCTGGTAAAATAAAGTAAAATGGACACAGTTTCCCATGTTATCAAAATTTCCCCCCCTGGAGCCCTTATTACTGAAAGCAGGGCATACCAAAAGAGGGAAAAAGGGAGATGAAATATACCCCCTAAGTTCTAGGACCCAAAAGTGAAAGTACAATTACAGGTAGGACCCAAAAGTGAAAGTACAATTACAGGCCTGTAACCTAGAACTTAGGGGGTATACTTCATTTCCCCTTTTCGCTCTTTTGGCATGCCCTGCTTCCAGTAATAAGGGCTCCAGGGGGGAAATTTTGATATCATGGGAAACTGTCCATTTTACTTTATTTTACCAGGCACTGTTTAGCCCTGGGCTGGAACTGCCAGGTCAAAGGTGTGCTCAAGCGGAACAGGAGGGGTTTGGCGTTGACCAGTGAAAAATGTAGGGTCTGTTTACAAATAGCAACCAAACTCAAAATTTCAATGGACTTGCTAGGGTTGGGTAAGTCTTAAAATTTGGGCCACATAATGAGCTTCAATCTGGTATGGGTCTGGGTGAAAGCTAAAACTTTGGGTTCAGAGGGCAGCTCAAAATGTTAATATAGCCCATAGAGGAAAAAAGGGTCCAATCCTATTACAGGTCTGTAACCACTGGGACAGAACGTCGTCGTCTGAGTTTGGATTACCGTCCTTGATCTTGACGAAGTCGAGACCATGTCTGAATCGCTCTAGCAGAAGATGCAAGTCAGTGGTATAATGAAGACGGCAAGCAATCTTTGGGATACTTGAAATAACCCCTTTCTTTGGAAATATTTGATTTTTTCTCGTTTAAAAAATTTCAGGACACATGGATCGAGCCAAGGTTTTTAGGTTTTCTATGCACAAATCCTTGCTATACCAATCTGTATGGCTTTGGCAAACATAGCGAATCATAAAGTGAAAATTACGGGTTCTGGGAATAAGAAGGTATGTGTGAATGTAACCTGAGTATGCTGATGAAGATGTCGTTCATTACAACGAAAGCAATTGTTTTTATATCTTGTACTGTTAAGTTTTTACTTAATCTTCTGACCAACATAAACACTGAGATAGGCCTACATACAAGTAATAATATAGCAGGTTCAACATTTTACATACATACTGACGCTATTAGAAAACAAACTATATGCAGATCACTGTTTTGTAATATTTGGACCTTTAGGGGTGGGGAGGGTGGGGGCACAAATTAGAAGTTTTTAGGCTATGGCCCTAGGTTTGCCTGAAATTGCCACAGGAAATTATGCCTGGCTGTGTCTCATTTGCCGTTTCCTTTTTATAATGTAACCAATTTCCGTCGTCAGCATTTTTATTCTCTCAATCTCATTTCCGAAATCCTGTCTACCACTCCCCCACAACCTCCCAACTTCGTCTCCTTTAAACGGTTTACGATTACACCAGAGGTCGTAAAAGGTTGCACAGGAGAAAAGGATACCAGTGATCATTCGTCTGTCTGGGGAAAGAGTTTTGTGAAACCATTTACACAAAGTAAAAGCCCATTTGGCCGAAAATCTTGGAATTTCCCAAGTTTTAATGCTGAGTCCCGATGTGAAAGCTAAGCATCGAATTATTGGGTACGGTGCCATGGGAACTAATCGTGTTCTTTGGTCCAGTGGATTATCTAACGTTACAAAGGCGATCTTTATTATCCTCATCACGACCTCCAACATAGTTTTGTGTGAGTGCGCTGATTGTGTGTATGTGGTGTGGATATGACGCTGTGAAGAATGAGTGCACCAAGAGAGAGATAGTATATAAGGATTATGGTATGTTTGTCTGTCTGTCTATGTCTGTCTGCCTGTCCGTCTGTCAGATAGCTCTGTGTGTGTGTGTGTCTACCTGTCAATCTGTCTGTCTGCCTGTCTGTCTGTCTGTCTGCATGTCTGTCTGTATGTATGTATGTATGTATGTATGTATGTATGTATGTATGTATGTATGTATGTATGCCGGCAAGTCTGTCTATCTGCTAGTCTGTCTGTTTTTCTGTTAAAGCTGTATAAGTGTCATGATAAGTATTTGCAAATGTACTTATTGTTATTATGTCACAAATTGTTACTGAGATATATATTGTTCATTGGCCCTTGGCCTACAAGAAAATAAACCTGTTAAACCTTTTATCTTATTTAAAAAAGAAAAAAAAATAAATCCGCGTCCTTGACTCACTTGGCTGTTCTTACCTTCTGCCGCAATGTATGTCTTGGTCAAAAAGAGAACATTTTTCGATGCATCCATTCGTCTAAATGTCCGCACTTCATCTATTAATTAATCCATTCAATCATTCCTATCTGTCAATCTTCTTTCAGCTTCTTCTGTCTCAATCTTATCTATCTATGCGTCTGTCAATCCATCTATTCATTCTCTTTATCCCCCTCCCTCCCTTCCTCCCTCGCTCCATCCATCCGTCCATCCATCCATCCATCCATCCATCCATCCATCCATCCATCCATCCAACCATCCATCCATCCGACAATCCTGCCACCGTCCCAACTTCCATCCCATTCTGCCTCCCACCCTACTTCTGTCCATCCATCCATCTCATCCTGCCTCGTTCTTTCCTTACTTCTATGCATCCATTCCATGCTGCCTCCCTCTCTCCCTCCTCCCCCTCCTTTCTTTCATCTGTTCATTCATCTCTCCATCCCTCATCATGTTCCTCATTGGCCTTATTATTGTCAAAGATTTTTATGTCATCATTACTTGTAGGGTCATCATTCCCAGCAGTTTCCAGCACACCACCAACCAGAGCTGATCCGTATTTATCTCTTAATTTTGAATTTCAGAGGACAGTCTATTATATTGCTCTTGTGAGGTGTTGGAGTTCTGGAGTAAATGTCATATAGAGTAAAGGCTGATCGATGCGATAGGGTTCTGCTTGCGCTTGGGATCACTCATTTCACATTGCGACAGCCTGATACTGATACTGATCTTGCATGTGCAGAGAGAAATTAATTGAAACTGTTGTTTTGTTTTCTTCCACTAAGATCGGCACCAGGCTACAAGAAAGCCAAATGAGTGATCCCCAACGCAAAGCAGAGTCCTCAAGCAACAACATCCCTTCGGGTATGAAGATATTATTGTTTTTTACTGCTGGCTATATATATAAGGCTTTACACCTCTCAGCATTTTTCATAGATTGTGTTTTATTTTGGAAAATGCGATGGACCATGCCAGCTTTGGTGAAGCGTGATTGTGTCATGTGTGGAGCGGCGAGAGGAGGGAAGGGCAACAGACAGACTGGTGCAATTTAAAGCAAATTTGTACTGCTAGGGGTTTAAGACCGTAGTTCCCGTCTTTTCACTTGGTCTTTGGAAATTTGGGTCAACTGGGTAATAAGTGCTCTCCGAAACCATAAATGCCTCCAATTTTTGTCATTTTGTACGACATAATTGCAATTTGGTGGCGCGAACATGAAACAGCGTTTCCTCCAACCGCCCTTGTGCGAGGAAAGTTCGGTACCAGCAAGTGGAGCGCTTATCGGAAGTTTGATGGTCGTTAGGAGGACCATCTCCGCTAGCGTCAGCCATTTTTTGAGTTGAGTAAGGCGGGAGTGCAAGATGGTACTATTCAAATTCCCATACTAGACAAATGACGCATTTTAACCTTTTGACATCATTTTTCAAGCCCTGAAAACTCATCTTCTTCAAGATTAGAGCACCCCGTGAAAACCTCCACAGTAAAAGATTAGCAAGAGACATTCTTGAAATAGATGTCTCTAACAATACTCGGAGATTTCTGTGGAAATAAAAAAACAACCATTACAACTCATCCCTGATGTTTCTCATCTTTGGAATATGTTTCCAGCAGACCACCAACTAGAGGTTGTTTAGAGGTTTCCGAATAGGACAACAGCATTGGGGTGATATAAGAAGTTAAAAACCTGTCCATTCTATAATAAATACATTTTTTTTTTTTAACTATCCACTGAAAATTCTGAAACTTTCCAAAAGACATAATCGACTGTGTATGGCCGTATTGGTTTCTTGGAGAAAAGTTTCCACATAACGCAGGAAGTCTACCTCTTTTATTCTCTCCAAGGAAAAAGATGATTTTCACCCCCCACCCCCCGGACACTGTTCCACTTTTTCCAAGGCGTTCATCTGGTGCGTTTCGGTGCGTTACGTACCGTATCACCTCCAGCTCTTTTGTCTCACTCGCTCATGGACATTCTGCTATTATAATTTATTTGCTCTCGCTTTATCAATGGAACTAGTAGATTAGTGTGAACTTTTTAGAACTCTGCCTTGTAAAGATCGTCACTCTGAGAAGTTGATCCCGGTCGTATAATAGGGAGTCAGTCTAGTTTTCAGCACTGGATTTCGATTTTTTCCTACACATCTATTATTTACCTTTATCGGGAGAGACGATGCAAATAACTGAAGTGAAACAAAATGCTGCTTTGGTGTTTTCCTTTTATGTCACGTTCCTGTAAGAGTATTAAATATTTGACCAAGCGGGAATTGAGATTTTTTAAAACGATTACGGGAACTCTTACCACAAACACAGGAGGAGGCAAAAAATATTTCCTGTAAGGACAAATTGGTTTAGAAGGCCAGGCACAATTTCGAAACAATCCATTCATTAGGAAAAAAGATGTTGGAGAGAAATCTTTTTCATTTAATTGTGAACGCACTAAATTATAGTACATTCACTATGATTATAGATCTGGATTAAGTTGAAATTTTTGTTCAAATGTGTTGGTATTCAGTGCAAAACTCGGGGCAAATCTGTAATGAATTTCTTAGAATGTAAAGTGGGACCCACTTAACCGTGATTTCCAGAAAGTCAAAGGATCAAAACTGAGACATCCTGCCCTCGACAACCTGCAGGGATACTGGACTTTGACACGGTAAGTGGGAGAGAGAGAAAAAAAAATCAGGCGGTAGTAAATTTAATATTCAACACCGGAAAGGGAAGATAACTCTAATTATTATTACTTTCCGGCATCAGAATTTTTTTCCTCCATGTTCAAGATCAAAATATCTAGGTAGAATAGATTTAATCCCAAGAGGCGTCATCAAATAGGAAGAAAGATGTCGTTGTCGCGGTTCAAAGCATGCCTAGTAGGAGCTGTGTTAGGAGACTGCATAGGTGCTCTGTATGAGGGCATTTCCCAGGTCCAAATGTCTGATATATTGGACAATGTCGCAACGCTCGAGAAGAACAGAAGACTTCAACAGGAACAACGAACTCGACCAGCACATAAATATGGGTGTTCTTATACGGATGATACAGCCATGGCCAAGAATGTGGCTGCATCATTAATTGAGAAAAAGAAGTTTGATGCTTGGGACATGGCTCGCCGGTTTTCAGAAGAATACTTTAAGGAACCAACTAGGGGTTATGGTGGAAACATTGTGACAGTGTTTGAGGGATTGCGGGACCCGGACCTAACGGATGTGTACAAGCCAGCCAGTGATCAGTTTGATGGACGAGGTTCTTACGGTAATGGTGGGGCTATGAGAATAGCTCCTGCATCTCTCTTTGCCTTCCATGACAATGACTTGTCAAAATTAAAGAGTCTTGTGTCATCCATCACTCGATTGACCCACACCAATGACCTGGCAATCAATGGAGCCATACTACAGGCTCTTGCTGTAGATGAGAGTCTTAGACTATCACAGGGAGAAGTTGATGCTGATGCATTCATCAGTTCCCTCATTTCAAAGTTGGAACCAATAGAGAGAGAATCTCATGTCAGCTCTACTGAACCTCCACCAGCCAAAAAGACCCAGCATGCAAGAAAGCTAGACATGGATCCCACTCCATACTGTGCTAAACTGAAGAGGATACAACAATTTCTCAAGCTTGAAGACTTGAACACACACGATGTCGTAGAAGAGCTGGGTCATGACGTGTCCGCTGTTGGGTCTGTACCAGCTGCAGTCCTAGCCTTTCTTAGAGCAGCCACACAAACTATTCCTGGCTGTGAAGGCAGGAACAAGTTTGAACAGACAGTTCTGTATGCTATTAGCTTGGGAGGTGATACAGATACAATTGCAACCATGGCAGCAGCTATGGGAGGAGCCCTATATGGGATGGAGCAAGTTCCTGAGGCTTGGCAGTATTACTGTGAAGGTGTGGCAGATGCAGAAACTATGGCTGAAGAGCTTTTCCGCTTAGGAAATGCTGGAGATGGTCAGCCTGATGGGATTGATCAAACCACCACTTAGTAAAATCTTCAGCATTTAACCAGTCATAATTTTTAATGTATAGTGGATCTTGTTACCACAACCATGGCTTTGCTCAGTCCTTTCCTTAGCATTATAGCACGGGTTTTGCTTTCAGGAGTCCCAACTATATAGGTAAAGAGCATTCAGGATAACAAATCCTCAAGAGCTTGTACTGAGCAATGGCTGTGTTATCTAGATTCCACTGTATCGTACAGTCAACTGCATAATTGCAACCCTAAAGGAGCATGGAAAGAGTGGCTTTTAATGACTTTTATATATAAATAAGGGCAGTTTGGTAGAAAACGTTGCGATTAAGTGGAAGTTATGTTTAGCCTGATGGAAAGGAAGCAGAGTTGATTGTATCTGTAAGTTATTCCATGCTGGATTTTAATGCTGCAGAGCAGATGGTGCTCTATATTATTTCATTGAGCGCTGACAACCAAGTCAAACTTGGTTCTTAAAAAACTTAAAGTGTGACGCTCAAGACAAAGATGGTGACTCTAGGCGGCTGCAGGCAAACTTTCTATGGTAAAATTTATCTGAAGTGAACTATTTATGACAATAGGATCATTTGTTTAGTGACAATAAATGCATGAAGTTTGTATGTGCATCAAATGTAAAAATATCAAAGTCTTGACTTTAGTCTCTCAAAATATGCTAACTACATGTTGTCACTTTTAGTCATAAGTCCACTTTAAAGGGACAGGGGTAGATATTTGTTGCACAGCCTAATAAGTTGGCATTTTTTTTTTTGCATAAAAGTTAATTTGCATGTACATTTCCTAAATTATGACTCCAGCCAATTTACACATGTGTCTGCACCAGTCATTTAACATCTTTCTTGTTTTATGACATCAGGCAGCACAAATATTGCGGGTGAAAATCCCAACATTTCAGTGGTCTTTTCTCCCAAATAGTCAGACGGAAGAAATATGTATGCAGTTTAAAGTTTTTGAAACAATAATGTAGATTTTTTTAGGCTGCGAAGGAAATAGCTACCTCTGTCCCTTTAAGCTTTCGAGATCATTGGCAGACTTTGACTGTCAACAGACATTTCATGCAGTATCATATGATGAAAACAGTATAGTCATATTGATGTAGGTTCCAAACAATGAAATACTAAAAGCCTCTTGAGGCATCAAACTTTTATGGCTGTGTAATCAGCCACTTTTGAAGTGAAAATAATATGGTTATGAGAACCGTTCAGCTCATATATTTTTCTACAGTATACAAGTTCCATTGAAACGTGTAGAATGTTTATTATTTGGGATGTGTTAGTACAAAATCAGTGCACTGAAACATGCTTGATTGGGATAGCTCTGTTTTTGACAGGTGACCAACATTCCTGTTTAAACAAAAAAAAAATAGGATACTTCAAAACAGACCCAGAAATAGAGGAGGGTTGCTCCTGAATGAATGGACATTGGGCATGACTGATTTTGAAGTCTGAAGGCTAATTATTGTGTAAATGGTAGTGACAATTCCTACAAGTCTTGTTACACAATTTTTTCCCAAGTAGGCAGGATTAATCAGAATATCATCACATTTTTGTAATCAAAATTCTGTTCCTAGGAATCATCTTGATAACATAAGAGCCTCGCATTTAATAATTGTGTTCCAATTACATGGGTTCCCCTGTAATAGTTCACAGATGCCATTGTGGAGTATAATGATAGTCAGAGTTAAAGCTATCAAATTTTTCAGTGTTTTATTTGCTTTTGAACATGCTTATTATGGAAATGCCTTATTATACGAAACAAACACTATTCCAAGTCCAAGTAGGCCTACTTACCAAGTCATAAATCCAAGAGTAGAATTATGGATATTACATAATAATTGTGCTTATTATGAAATGTTTTGGAGAGTCCTGGGAAATTCTTAATAAGTGTGTTTATCTTTGTTGCCTTATGATGTCTTTCAGTAATCTTTTGTTTGTTCATTAGAATAGTATTTCAAGAGCTTTTTTAATGTTAATAGCATTATAGCCCCTGCACTGTGTGACACATTATTTGAATTATGATGTTGCATATCACCTATGCTGAAGTTTTTAATTATACATGGTCAAGCCCCTTGGAATCCCTGGATACATTCCCACACAATCACTGTAAATTTCCCGCAAATAGCCCATTTTCATCAGATCTGTTATACAGATCCTGTCAGCCAAAATATGCTTACCAAAGCTTTTTCCATGCTCGCATAAGTACACAGCCACTCGACCTGTTGTAATAAGAAGTCATTCTAGATTGTTTGTGTCAGTGTGTAACAAAATGTCTGCTAGTGCTAATGTTTGCTGAGATGTTTAGGCCCAGATCTGAATCTGATGTGTTTGGGATGGATTTCTCTCATACCATGCCAGCTACTCAAATTTCAAATGTTGGCATTGGAGCTGAATGGCAAAAAGTCTGGTGAGTAGTCAAAAAGCGAAAAATGCCACAGTTATAGATATGGTCCACTTGTTTGTGTATGATAAGAACTGAACATGACTATATATTGAAATATTGACTAGTTTCATATAAAACCATATAAAAATTCCCTCCTTAGCCCAATACTTCCCTTACTTCAGAGGGAAACTTTCTTTTCTTTTGCTACCATGGAAAAAGATCTCTGTTGTTAATCATTGAGTTAATTTTTTAATTTGTTTTAATCTTAAAAAGAGTCTGTATGTACATAATGATTATTCAGATCTCAAGAGCTTGTCTGGTGTGAGCAGTGTTCAGTGAATTATCAGTGGTTAATTTATGCTTAGTACACCTTTTTTTTTTATTTGTATGCAAACAGTGAACTGACTTCAAATATATTCATGTGCTTTAATAAATGTTAAATGAACAGTGTTTACATGATCATGGATTTATTCAAACATGCCATTGAAAGAGAGACAAGCTTGGAGTAATCAGGCTTGCTGTGATCATGGGGAACACAGCATGTAATCATTCTTTACCTTCAGAAGTTTAATTTTGTTTCATTGTGGGTGATATCCTGTAGACTAATGGAGACTAATTTACTGAATGTAAGGTCGTTTCAAAAGGATTTCAATTGTGTGTATTTTCTGTGTTTATATGCATCCACCTGTGTTGACACATAACATCATGTTCCACAAAAGTGATGCAACAGAAGATCCTTAGATGAAGATACCACCGTCTAGCAAGTGTTTCAACCCTTTGACTCTCTGATGCTCTAAGAGCATGTATGTCATGATCCTCAAGTGTCCTTCCACAGATTTTTTTCCCTGCCTCAGGAGGGATTGAATCCTTGAGCTCCAGTGTTTTAAGTGCTTGCTGCATATCATCACTACTACTGTGAGGCCATCGTGAAATTGCATTTTTGGTATATTTCAATTTGCTGTGTAATATTTCACTATTCACGGCATTTAGTTTTTCTCCACAATCTCTGCCAGATCTTTCAGAGAACATGGTTGCATTCGGCCTTGCATTCCAAGCAGCTTGAATAGGTCATAGGCTGAAATTCTTGGGCTAGCCTATATTGTTTAGGACTCTCTGAGTTTTTAGAGCCCAGTCACATATTCTGATAATGTCATCAGAACCACATTCAAAGTATGAAAAAAAATGATACCATTTTTTGCATTTGACCAGATGTGTGGAATGTGATTATTGTGATCACTCATATCAACACAGATATATATATAATATACAGTGGAACCCATATGTATTGGTCACAGTAATAACTGGACCCAGTTTTAATGGCAGGATTCTGAATCCCCATTCTTTCCTCTTCTTTGTTGTTAAAATAGCTTTTTATAATGGGCCTGGAAGAATGAATTCCCAGCTGATACCGCACATCTGCTTCTCATAAAGCATGAGTGTTCCCATGATTAGTGTAATTGGAAGGATTTCCATGTGTGGTAACTCCTACAACTATGGTCAGTACCTTAATTTCGAATAATGTACTGATACAACCCTAACCCTAATCCTACCCGTAACCCTAACACTAATGCCCATGGAGACAGGAGCATCAGTAGAAGCGAGCGTAACTCCTTATCGCCAGTTACCACATATGGAAATCCTCCTGTGTATTTGGACCTGTGACACATTTGTGAAACCAAACTGCAAAAAGAAGGCCAGCATAATCAAAATGAGGTATTTTTCCCTATTACCAAAATGCAGAAACATTGGTGTACAATTATAAAGGCCAAATTTGGAAAGTCTCCATCACACCATTACAACCAAATTCTACATATATCAGTTTGACTTTTTTTTTAGTTCTTGTTTTGCAAATAGATATTAGGGAGCAGAGGTGGAAAGTCTTAAAATGAAGAAAAAATAACAGTGCAAATATTAATGCCAGTGTACAAGAAGTGTTATCAGAAAGAGTCAAAGAAGAATACCCAAGATAAACAAAGAAGCTTAAGTGTGCTGGCTTTCACTTTCATAATGATGGGATGTATTGATCATGCAATCATTACATCAAATTTAACTCAGTTCGCCAGTCTGAGCTACTGGTTGTATAATTATTAATATTTTTGACTTGTTACTAACATGTATATCAATAAAACGCTTCAGTCAAATTTGTGTCAGATTTCGTGAGAACTACGTAACGTAAAAACATGCGGTTTTCACCTAAATTCGTAGAAAAATACACAAAAGGTAACTATACACATCACTCCTCTTTATTTTTTTACCCTTTTTAATAAAAAAGAATGTGTATAGCAACGAAATAAAGTCTTCGATAGATCTTTTCAATCCGCCCAATTCACCAATCGTCCAACTTTTTCACGGAGTCTAATTCAGTTGTCTGTGATGCCTTTCGGTGCGCTAGATATTCTTTCGCCGCTGGTGCGTTGCCTGCCTACCCATTTGTAAAATGGAGTGTTTGTCTGGTAATGTTATAAAATCTTTTTGTTTACCCATTTTGGAACAATCTGTGGATTCTTTCTGCCAGTCAAGCTCTACATGTACAGTTTAAATCAATCCCTTTATTATTTATTGTGCTGTGTCATCCATTATTTAATCGAGAAGAACAGCAGTATCACATAAATATCACTTATGCTTATATTCACATAAATACAGTATTTAAGGGCAAGTACGGCACCGTATATGGGGTAAAATTGGGTAAAATGAGTTAAGGGCAGTTTAACAGTGGTATGTCCTTTATCGATTCCTGGAGTTATTTTCATGATACCTGTCCCAAAAAGTGTATTTTGATGCAAATGGAAATGGTCACCCTGTCTCAAATGCATCTGACGGGTAATCTTTATCGTCAATTATCTCAAAATCACAGTTTTCGTCACTCTATCCCTTTGATTGGACTTTTTTTCTGGTCCAGTTTACATGTAATTTTGCATAACAACTCTCCATGCCTCTGTTTTGAGATTGTCACAGGGTTTTTTTGATATCTTGTGTTTTTTATCTTTTATGAATATTTAAAGTTGAAAATTCTCAAAATTTTCAATGTTTTTTCATGACATCTTAAAAAAAATTATTTTTAAAAATCTATCCAAGAAATCAAAAACAGCCTGTGACATTCTATTTTAAATAAAGTGATTTTTCAAATGGAATAAAAAATCAGCATCCTATCATCTGTTGTTCTCCAGATCGAAGGGTTCAAAGTTATGCATATTTTCCAAAATGGCGGCGAAACAATTGGCGTTTCCATAGCAACGGAGGAGGAAATTGCAGAACACCCCCATTTATCTTCCTTCCTTGCCCTATCAGACCCATTTTTCACCCCAAAATGACAAATGAAAATGACCTAGTTCTGCTGCACTTGCCCTTTAAGGAGAGCAGCCCAGCCAAATACATGTACTGTAGCATATTCAGAATTTAAATAATCTAGAGAATTACTGTAAACATCATACTGTGAGAATTATACACTGTTCTTTTGAAAATAATATATTCTAATAGATGTTGCAAGTCTCAAAATGACACAGTTGGATAAGATCAGTTGAATGTAATGAAACAGTTTAGAGTACACATGTGCATTTCACAATGCACCTGTTTGAGTCTATTATGGATTGTGCTTCATGGATAGGAATTGTCTAATAGTAATAGATTGTTATAGACTTTGACATACTTTGTATTGTTCATTGCTGCACAGTTTGGTGAAACATAGCAACTTAGGACTTGGCTCTCATGAGGTGACTAAAATTAGTCCCTCAAATGTAAAGGTTGATTATACCTGTTCTAAACAATTCTTGACTGTCCTTAGCACTCATAATTATTTGCAACTGTTTTCGGAAGAAGTGACATGTCATGCATGCAAACGTGTCTCTAATGCAGTGCACCTATTGATCTGTGGTTTGACTATGCCTTGTATGAATTGAAAGCATGTGCAACGTTTCATCCTGTAAACTGTACAAATTGCTCATTTCCTATTGTTTTGTGTCATGCTGCTGTTGCTGAAACTTTATTTCCAGTTTGAACCCAAGAAATTTCTTGTTCCATTTGTTTAATCAAGCAGTTTGTTTCCTGAAATTGGAAGACAGAAGGGCATTTCTTTAGAAAGGAATCAGACTGTTATTTGTTAACACAAAAAGTTTTGCCGGGTCAATTCAAACTGGTTTTGCCGACTTTCTTTGTTCCTTTCATAAGCATTTTTTAATATGAACAAGGTCTTCAAACTGCATTTCTCGTTTATTGATACCTTCCTTCTTTTCCACTGACACATATGATATTAAATGCATGTTAGCATTCAAGCATAAAAACTCTGTACATAAAGTTGCTTACTAATGTAAACTAAAATTTGAAAACAGAACACTTGCACAGTATTTGATACAGTATTTTGGTTTGTGATACCTATTAGAAGGGCAAATCACTGATTGTGTACAACCCAATTAATCCGCTAATCTATAAAATCCCCCTTTTTTGGGGCCCTGCCAGACAGTGTTAGGGTGTAGAAATATGTAAAATGACCTGTGATCTAAGTAAAGCATCCAATTTTAAAGTTTCAGGTACAATTTGAGCCTTCTAGATAAAAAAATAAA
>JAWQUT010000008.1:1897663-1923823 GCA_033807755.1 Ellobium chinense | reverse complement strand
TCAAAGTAGCATAGGGTATGTCATCAAGAGAATTGGCTATTTTGAGAGGTATCAGACTCTTAATTGGGCCATAATAATGATCTAAGACAGATATTGCAGCAACATTGGTACCATTTTGTAGGGAAATGAATGTGCATGACAGTCGAAAGTTGCATATTTCTCCAGGGAACTAACAAAGGCTATCAACACCTCATCCAATTCATCTCAGTGAGTCAGACTATTGAAAATTTTCTGTGTCCCTCTGCAAATATACCTCACCACAGAAATGTCATCCTCTGTCATTAAAGAAGCAAGATAGAGATACTTTAACAGTAGAGAATGCATCACTACTGAAAACATATGTAGGAAATAATTAAATGTGGGGAGGGGTTAAGGTTTGTGACACCTATTAGAAGGGTACATCACTGATTGTGTACAACCCAATTAATCCACTAATACAGTTATATAAAAACCCCCTTTTTTGGGGCCCTGCCAGACAGTGTTAGGGTGTAGAAATATGTAAAATGACCTGTGATCTAAGTAAAGCATCCAATTTTAAAGTTTCAGGTACAATTTGAGCCTTCTAGATAAAAAAATAAAATGTGTAGGCCTATGTATTCGCACGCGGTCAAAACCAGCCAAATGAAAAATTGGGGACCAAATCAGAATTTGAGGTGATCTTTTTCAAAAGACATTTGTGAAAAATTTTGGGCGTTGACCCCCCTTTTTCTTCCCGTTAAAAGATCAGGCAAAAGAAGTACTTTAACCTCCATGGAAGAAATTTCCCCAAATCACAGTGGTATATTTAGAAAAACACAAAATGTTAATAGGGCCAAAGGAAGAAAAAACAATAGGTGTCTAAGAAGTTTTCTATTGTAAGGGAGGTAACTAGTACTTTGAAACAGTTCCTGAAGTACCAGAAATAATGTCCCCTGATTTTGAATTGCAGCAATGTTATGAATTTGATTTACATGCTGGATAACATTTTAGAGCCCAGGTAATAAGCAGAATGGCCCTGCGACATAGTCAGTGGATGTGTAGCAACTGCACTATAACACAGTGAGAAAACGGATGCAAGTCAGTTAAAACAAAGTGACAGGGACTCAACATGCCTTATATTTGTCACATAGGGGAAATTGTTTTGGGAATGTTAAGGTCTTTGAGTGGGGTAGCTTGCTCTAAGGGACTGCAAATGAAATACTGCCAAATAAGCAACCAATTGACTAACCAAAAAATCAACTTATTTTGAGCGACTCTACTGAATTGCAACTAATCAGAAGCATGAAAAAAGTTGCAGTTAACCAATTAATATAATGTAACAAACGAACTTAGCTCTTTGGTAGCTGAAAATGTAATCAAGCCTGGATGCGAGCGACCTTGCGCTATGAGAGTTAAGATGGCTTTAATCACTTCTTGGTTACATGATTTGGATGTTTACTCTGAGCTTTCATGTCATCTTCACCACAATGACATGAAAACATGAACAGTTACAATACTGTAGATATAAAAAGAGAAAGACAAGAGTAATGAAAAGATTAATGTTTATTCAGAGTAGCATCAGTCCTATCACAGAACACAAGTATACACCATTCAGACAAGTCATTTATTAAACAGTAACATATATAGTCTGAGACCTATTTTCAACACATTCTTTTCTTAACCTTCGCTTAATCCTCTTTCACGAGGAATTACTTGACAACAAATATTCATGTAGGTGATTAAATCTGGTTTGTGAAACACAGCCTAAAGAAGAGTACATTTCAAAATTGTGTATATAATACATCACACCAGACTTAATTTCACTAGTATGAACACTGTAACAAGTCATATTAATTACTGATATCTTCTTTGAGCCAATAAGCTATTCTCTTGTCGCAACTACAATCATTTTCAAGACATCTTTATTCCACTGATGCCTTGGTCACTTCCACAACTCACATTTCCCAACTTTTATATCAAAAATAAAAAATGGCTGTAATTTTGAATCAAATACATTGTCATAATTTTAATTGGAATATTATTTGATACTATTTTTAAGCGTCAAGGGCGGTAATGTAAAAGCGGAGTAATATTATGAAATGCTGGAAAGCTAATTTTGAAAGGACGTTAAGAAATGTCAGTTATGGGAGTGTTACACCAAGGTATCGACATACATTTTATCTTATAATTTTTCAGACAATGCGAATGCAATAAAAACCCAAGAAAAGTCAATGCAATGATAATATTTCTCAGACTACAGTTTTGCCTTGCTGCTTGTTTAATCTATACAACAAAGGCATCATGATCCATATACTGCTTCACCTTTCAAAGATTGCAAGGACAGCACACATACACAAAAGGAAAAATAAAAATGATACAATGGCTACTTATGCCAAGATCAGATATTTAGAAATGAGGTGCAGGATAAGGAAAAAAAAAAACAGAATCAGGAAGGGTTCCATGTGGGCAAGCTAATTTTATCCTCTCTGCTTCCTAGTAATTTTCTAAGAATAGACTGCCTAACTGTCCTGTGAAACAAAGGCTTTAATTTATTTTCTTAGGAATCCTAAATGGAGAACACTTTTGACAGACTAAAGTTAAATTTTAAAAAAAAAAAAAGTTAAACAAACAAGATAATACATTCAACAGCATTATGAGAACTGCTACTCATAAATGTTCTGAGAATACAACACAAAATATGCTGGATAAAAACTCTTAAACACATGCACTACATCTATGTAATATGTAATCAGTAAACTCTAATGATTTTGGCCAAATTATTTCCTACATAACAATTGGTTATTATTTGTTCCACCAATCTTGAATGCTGATTCAAAGATCGGTTACATTGTTTTTCCCCCTAACCAAGAAAGACAGAATGAGAGAAAACATGCACCATATAGGCTTAGGACTGGTTAGCAGCAAAACCATTATTTCAGCAACAAAACTTAGCTAGTCCCACACACACCATGGAGGCAGCAATAATACTTCAATCATATTATATGCCAGGAACAAAAAGTCATTTTGTACTGGCATGTCACTCTCCAAAATTAAAGTTCATGATGTAGTTTAACACATCTCAAGACATCGCCCTGTACTTACTTCAACAGCAACACACCCACACACTACTCTGGTTTAACTTTCATTTTGACAGACCACCACATGATCATTATTTTTGTGAAGGAGGAAAGCAACATGTGAAAACATAGACCAGCTGCTCAAACAAAAAACATTCAAACCATAATCAAGGATATTTTGTCATGAGCCTTACTTTGACAACAATCCAATACAACTTTTTAACTCAGCCTACCAGTATTGGAAACTCTCAGTCCGACTTGCTATTTCAATTCTTACCAGCCTGTCCAGACGAGATACTTTTAACTTTTAAGCAATTTCATTTCTTCTTTTATAATATAATCAGTAGCATTAGAACTTGTTTTAGACCCATAACCCTCATGATGACATCATGATGAACCTCTTAAGACTGACTTATCATCAAATTTGTTAATGTAAGTATAGTAAGAATAACTGACAAAAGAGTATGCTTTTTATAGGGACACCGATGGTGAGTAATGTTCTGTGCATAACTGAAAATTGGTTCTTAGCTAATCACAATGTCAGCACATCTATCGTAGGCGCACAAATTGGAACATCCACTATCACTGTTTAGAATGAAAGCTGAATAATACATCAAAAATATATAATAAAATATATTCGGCTTTAACTCTCAGCAGCTGACCTGACAAAAAACTTTACAATTCTTATAGTATACCAAATTCCTAAAACGTCTGGTAATAAATACAGAGAGATAATCAAAACACTTGATAACATTACCACTGTGCTGCCTGAGCTTGTTATCACTGTACCATATTAACCACATTCTTGAACATAAGTCCTGTGACATGGTCGGCAGATTAGCCAGAGGTCATGTTTTCAGTGTTTTAACTATAAATGATTTAGAAATTTGTGTTTAGTCTTACTGGTGACAGAACACAGACTGAATGCCACAAAAATACAAATGCAAAGCAGACAATCTAAAAACACACAAACATATACATTCATCAACTAAATTTTAATGAGGAAGCCTGTCTCAAAATCTTTTGAACTTAAAACCATGAACTCATTCTGCCTACAAAAAAAAACCAAAAAACAAAAACACAAGATATGTTCATAAAGATTGTTTCCACTTCATATAAACATATAAACAAACTGCTTTTCAGTTCTGACTTCAATCAAATATTGAACCATCGGATCTTGGGAACAAAAACATGATCATAAAATGCAGAACTTCCCAGGCTTTTGAGAAGTGTGAAGTAGTGATGGGAATGCAAATACATGCTGACATTTTACACCATAATTTTGGTGCTTAGTAAAGGATAAAGCCTCTACCATCTTTTCTCACAGAGCAATCTGAAAACGCAATCTTTAAAGTAAACAAATAACATTTATTGCTAAGAAAAAAAAAAAAAAACTTCGAGTGATCACAGTGTGTATGTGTAAAGATTTCTCAACAAAGTGCTATCCAATTGTTCTCAACTGCACAGATCCAGTTTTGTTTAAACCAGCAATCCATGTCCAACAAAAATAACAGCTGCTACAGACCATTTCAATATGTTCTGTGTCAACTTAGCAAGAGTATTTAGGTATGTGTAAGGAGCAAGTTTATGGAAGAGAAAGCACGCTTGGGACAGTCCTAGGATAATATCTGGAGACTCTCCCTCTCTTCCTCAACTTCACTCTGAGTTCTAATCCAATCCTACCTTTCACCCTAGCCTAAGAAAACCTTAGGAGCATGCCAGGATTCTGACAAGAGATCACAGAATACTTGTAAACCAAGTGATGATCTGATTGACTTACTGCGACTTTAGATAAAGCATTCTAGAACTGCAGCTAGTGAATTTATGAAGTCTGATCCATCGTGTACATGGCCTACAATTATATACAGAGGCAACCAATAATCACCAGGGACCTGGCTCAATATATATACGCAATTTTCAAGAACAGCCTTGTGCCCACTTGATGCAACCGTTACCCGAGGTAACAGTCAAACTGGATGAAATCACACGACAGAGCATCATGGATTGCAAATTTCACATCTCAAATAAAAAATGTGAGACATCTGCCTGCAGCAGATTTGCAGTTTTTAAAGTACAGTCTTACACACTGTGTTCATGAAGTTGCATGACTGTTTCTTTAATCCCTACATCCTGACCCGTATGTAACCGGCTACCCAAGGACAACTGAAAAAAAAAAAAAATGCACGCATAGGAAACAACTCCATGTCCTCCTCAGATTCAGGTTTTCATATGCCTATCTCTCTTAAGTTCACTACCATTTAATCCTTGCAAGAAAAATGGTCTCCAACAATGCACTGCCAGAAAAATTGTCATCACTGTGAAAAGGAACTCCTCTGCATCTTAATACAGATTTCTCCTCTTCAAGTTCCTGAACACTCAGGCTGCAGTCTATATAAAATCCTTTGGACTGTGTAATTTATTTCACAGCATGCTAAACCCAACTTCCTGTAGCAAACCCAGCAGTGTAAAACATACCCAGTGTCTTATGGCACCAGTCTATCAATCTTGTGAAACCAACAACATTCACAGGTTCTCACAGACAAAAAACTTTTTCATTCAATCTAAAGACATTCATCATTACATTGTGACTCACTGATTAATAATGAAGAAGTCAAGGACAGGTTATAACAGCTATCAAACTTCATTACAGTGCATAATCATAACGCATATTAGCTCAATATCATTATGAATGTAATATAGTAACACTGGGTATTCTTGTGAAGGCCTGACATGCAGTACTCTGTACAAAACAACAGTACATAACATAAGGTTTATCTTGTATACATCTGGAACAGTACTAATCATGTTTGTACTTGCTGTGTATGTGTTTGGATACACAGATGAAAAAACAAAAATGGAGGAGAGCAAATGTGTCTATTGCCTCATATGAGTGGATGACATTCCTGGGATAAGAGGGAGAGGGACTACACAAATCTCAAACCTTTGCAGCCAAAGCAGCCGATCCTTAGACCACAGACCTTGATAGATGTCAGAAAACTGGACTCGAGCAGAGATCCGTACCACACAAATCCACAGTCTGCTGTACTTATCTGGCCTAAACGCTGTCTGCCAGCTTTCACTGTCCCTCTCCCGAATAACTTAAAAAGACCAGATTCAGTATGATAAAGGAGCTGAAAGGAACATAGCCTTCTGTCTTCTTACATTTCAGTCTGAGGTCCAAAAACAGAAGAAAGAAAAGAAAGGAAGCCAAAAAAAGTGAGCAAGTATAGTTAGCAAGCAGCGGAGGGGAGAAGGAGAGAACATGATCAAATAGGCCAATTCCCAAGGCCAGCCTCAGGCCCAGTGTTATCTTAACATGTTCCTTCTGAAGGTAACTCATTTGCTGTTAGTTTGGTAGACATACGAATGTAACAGTAAATAAGAAGAGCTTAATAACTTGGACATCCTTTATTCATATGATCTGCTGTCAAAATAATCGATCCAGTACAGCTAACCATACACTACAATTAATAGAGAAAATATTCAAATGAAGTTTTGAGTAATCATTTCAAAAACAAAAACTTCCCTACCATATCCTCTCACATTTTTCCAGAAAACAAAGCCACTTAGGAAAGTACAAGAGTGTACAAACATTTCAAGAAAATGAACTGGTAAATTATCAGAAAGCTGTAAATGGCATGCCTTATGCAAAAATATAATAGATTTTTCCTTGATGGCATTAAAAGGAGGGGAGTCTGACCCAAAACTGTAACAGTTCTGCCTTTGATAATAATTCCACTCATGCAATCCGAGAATTCTGATACTTATTTATAACCAAAAATTATAGCATTGTGAAATTTGCTGCTTAACAAAATAAGTACCTAGTTTTATGACTTCAAAATGCTTTAAGGGGAGGCACTACCCTTTCCTGAAGGTTGTACTGCAACTCATCACCATAAATTGCACCCCTAAGTGCTGAATCATGAATTTTTCTCCCTGAAGGACGATCTTACGGCTACTACCATTTGCCATAGCACCAACTGTTTGATATCAGATTTTATCTACATCTCTTAAGATAATTGTATGCATGATCCTGTGTAGACTTTTATGGATTTTCTTCTACAAATATAGTAACTTCAATTCACATCAGACAGTGTCTTGTTCATTCCTCACAACTCTCTGTCAAAGACAGGAAATCCAATTAATTCCTTTCATCATAGTAGATAAATGAATTCTTATTTATAGCTCCCTTGAATCAGAAAAGTAAGGGCAGAAAACTTGTCATTGGTAAAAACACTTTTTGTCTACTTTCATGGATGTAGGTAATGTAGCCAGTAGGTCAATGAATCTCACAAGTCTGTCACTTTACGATAATATACAGGGAATTAATCAATTATCAGGTTCCTGTACACAACTAGAAAACAGATTTGATATTTAAAGTCTTCCTGCTGGCAGGGAAAGAAATATGAACGAAGATGAGATGATTTAAACTGAATATCAAAAAATGATGCTGATGTTGGTGACAGGGCTATTATAGTTTTATAGTTGAAAACCTATATTAACAAATCACAGAAAAAAAAACCCACCAAACTTCCTAATAGTAATGAACATAGTTATCAGTACTGTGTGATGTACTATGCAGGAAAAGCAGCCTAGGTAGAAGTTTTGTGGTGAATGTCCAAGTTGGGCACTGGCTCAACCCTGAGCTGGCTGACGTTCTTTTTTCTCTCAGCTTGTTACTTTCGTCACATAATCACTGGATGAGAAGTCCATTAGAGCTAAAGTCTGTATGGAAAAGTCATCACAGAAATCGACCTTTTTTTCTGGAAGGAGATTCCATGTTGACGTCCATGGCTGAGGAGGAATTGCTTCGCTTTCTATGTTCTGAGCTCCTGGCTCTTTCATCATGAAATAAAAAGTCGTCAACCACTGGTGGTCGGGAGAAAGAGCTCATGGTGCACGTTGACGTGGTGCTGGGCCGGCTGTAACCCATGCTGACATTTGACATCGCACCATTTAATCCTGGTGACAGAAGATAACAATATCTATTAATATCAGGAAATGTGCTGGGATAAGACCACATCAGGAGAATACACCAACCCACTGCAAACAATGACATTTCAGAATACAATACAGTAGCCTATGGCAAAAATCCAAAGCTGGGAAACAAGTGGAATCTTAGCCAACAATCCAAGGTAGAGATAAACTTCCTCTAAAAATCATACTTGTTGTTAGAGCTTGAGAACTGATCGCAGTCTGCAGTGTAAGCAACAGGATTCAAAAATTAGTTAATTCATGTTAAGGCAACATGAAACAATCCTTATTATTTTATATCTGATCAAACAGACTCTATGGTGTGTGTGTGAGCAGAATTAAATTTGAGCTGACAATGCACAATCAATGAACTTGAATCTGCAAACTAGAGCTTTCTCTTTAGACCCTGTCCTTCCATGGACATGAAAATCTTGAAAATGGAATCTGGGATTCAAGAATAGTCTTGAAAATCACCATTATTTTATCATCTGACCCTGAAAAGTTTTGACTTTCGTGAATTCTAGACCAGGTCTACACATGACCACTGAAACATCACTGGCTTAAGCACTAGGCCACACCAGAGAGTGTCGCTAAAGACTCCCTTAGATACATCATATTTTGTGATGCAGCCCTTCACTTGTTTCTTTTTTTCTTATACTGCTTGCCATATCATGAAATGCAGGTCTTGAATTTTGAAACTGAACTTATGAAAGTCTTGAAAAAAAGTCCTCAAAAACATTTTCAAGGAGCTGAACTGACGCTATGACATCGTGAACTTCAATCAGTGAACACTGGCATACTTTTTAGACCCCGTTTTAATCAAATTCAAATGTGCCTCAGGTATCAAGAACAGACTTTGATTTGAATGAATTTTATTTTGTTGGTGTTAGCAACTTACATGCACTTTGTTACGTTATGATTCATTTATTTAGGCGAGCTCTATCGGAGATAATGGAATCAGACCACATTCTGTCAACGCTAAAGAAATTCCACTGATAGAGAATGAATAGGAAGAAGAATTCACCATGGTTACTGAGGCCGGTATGGTAGGAGGAACAAGTTGTTGCAGCCAGCATATTAACAGGGTTATTTTTTAGAGTGAAATTCAGTTTCATACTTACAGCAGGATCTTAGTCAAAACAAGTTATTAAGCAGTAACATCTTAATCAAAAACTACTGTCATCGAACAATGTTAGACACACAATGTTAAGTACAGTCACTTTCTCCCACAATCTTTGCATCTTTTTGCACAGTGCATAATATTCATTTATATCATTCCAAGGGCGATAACCACAAAATTTATTCAGTGCCAAGTTTTACCTGAACAATGCCAAGTTTCACCCCACACATCAAGATGTGCTAAGGACCAGAAGCTTCTGGTCTCCCACAGACCATTATCTAAGAAAGCAACCATTATATCCTACTCTGGGTCCTATTGTTATTATTAATGTTTTGATGTGTTTACTGTTCTATGGAGTTAGACCCTTTTCTGAGATTTGTTAGAGATTCCAGGGTATGAGTCACTATGAATGACCATACTTCAGATTTCTCCTCTAGTTATCAGCTCAAACACATCATATAATACTGATGTGAAATGTCTCTAATCCCTTATCCAACGCTACTGAAAAGCATTTTCTACATGCTTTCACATTAAACAAGATATAAACAGCTTCATATCAGGCATATTTCACAATGTGCTATGGACTAATCTAACTTAACTGTCACGCTGGTACTAGCAAAGTGATTAGAGAAAGCACTGCCTTTGTTTTAAGAGGAGGAATGGTCCTTCACTCATAGATTATAGTGCTACTAAGTTGCACACTATCATTTTCGAAGACAGTGCATGTTGCATGAAAAAGGTGCAGGAAAGTGCTATGCCGTGCATTTTTTTCTGTTGTTGAGTGGTGATCTTAGGAAAATTTTATTTCAAACTACAGTGAAGTAAACATATTTACCCGATTTTGCACCTGTATCTAAAATGCATTGATGCATAACATTACAGAGCAATTTTCAATTTTGTGTCTCATTAATAGGTTATATTTACGGTAGTAGGTGAAAGGGGTGTCACTCAAAGGGCTCTATTTCATGTTAGGATTTAAAATTTATGACATAGAAAGTGCCTCTGAAGTGAATATGCATTTAAATGAGTCATAAATGCATACATATGTCAATGCATTAAATCTGGCGGTCAAGTGCCAACTGTATTTTGAGATTATGATAACTTAAGATCACCAACCACAACAGAAAAAAAGTGCACAGTTTAGCACACAGGTGTACAATTTGCATGCAAAATGTATGAAATTAGAAAAGGACTTGTGCACGCCAGTAAAGCTCTCTAATCTTCAGAAGAATGCAAAGCCTCCACTTATGACAAAAATAGTGATATTCTTAAACTTTGCGCAAGTACTAAGAGTAAGTTAGATTTGATCGTAAGACTAATGTGAAATATGTTTAATACGTAGCAATTTATAACATCTAGGAATGTTGTGAAGCATGTTCAAAATGATTTCCAGTCAGTGTCTTCAGATTAGGCAGTGGGGAAGGTTCATATTAGTATTAGGGGATGAGGTAAGAGCCATTCAGTTGAGGAGACAGGTGTTCTAGAATACACTTGAAAATACATGTAACAGGGAAATCAATTTTGTTATCTTAGCACAATTTCAAAACACCACCACTACCATTGAAATTTCCACTGGATAAGATCAATTCTTTGGGGACCATCAATAATACATGCTTAATGAAACAAAGACAGAGTTCCAATAATAAATTTGCCATGAGAACTGATGGGTGTTTTTAGCTGTGCAACAATCATCAATGACATATGAAGTGATAAAAGCAGGGAAGAAAATGATGAAGGAGAAGTGAAATATAGATTTAAAAGTAAAACAAATCTGACAGTAACAAGATAGCACTCAACAAGAGAATTGGTAATACTGTAAGAAAAAAGGGTGGGATAAGGGCCTTTGCCAGGAGACCCATTTCACTATCTGTTCAAGAGAGCAAAATTCTGAAATTTACTCAATCTCATTACATAGCTCCTTTCATGCCCCAGGTATTTCTGTACAATACTGAGGTTTTCCCATTACCAGAGCTTTATTGTATTTGAAACATTTGTGCTTGAGTATGAAATGAACTGACTATGATCATGATTTAAATTTCAGCACCCAGTCAATAATGAAATCAACAGTCCGCTAAAATAATCAGGAATCTTCATCAAAATAACAGTAGTGAATTTGTACTTAGGACATTGGATAAAAATAAGTGTGTTGTCAAACAGTGTGCTGAATGGACAGGCTGAAGTTCAGTAATGACACATGTTGTTATGAGCAAGACTACAAAATGTATGCATCACCGGTAACAAACACAATCACTGAATCAGACAGGTCTGATTGATGGAATTGGATATCAACATTCAAAGGCATTATGGTATCTTAATGCGAAGAACTGCACAAAAATGAAGGAAAATAAAAGATCACTGCACTGATCTTGGAAGTTACATATAATTGATAGCAACCAGCAATATTCCAGTACCTTGCAATGCATAGGTCTCCCTCATTGGATACTCCCCTGAGTCAATAACTTCAGTCTGGTGAGAAGTGCGACGAGGCAGCTGTCTTTCTATACTTCGATTCTGTCTGTTTCTGTGATGATGTGAATGAGACGGCAAACTTTTACCACATAAGTATGCCAACAGTTCATCTCTGCGTATACATTTTCGCTTCTTCCTTGCCCATGCAGCAATATCTCTAGCACGACTACTCCTCCCACTCTGCATTCCTAGTCTCAGGCACTCACGAGCATTGTTAAGACTATCTGGAAAAGAAAACAAACAAAATTTTTATCACAGGTGATTGCATGATAGACTGAGATCATAATACAACACAAGATACATTTTATTGCTTATAAACTTGCAGTTTGCTGCAAACTATACTAACATATATAGCCACCCTTGACAAATCACTCTAAAGACCATTATCTGCTTAAGTGAAGAAGCAAGGCATCAATCATGATTTAAGTTGTATTCTCACCAAGTCAACCTTTTAACTCTTCTTCCTTTGAATCTGATCAGTTCACTTCTGAATGATTCTAACCTCACACAAAACTAAATCTATATATTCTGGCACTGCATTCTATACTTTCATCACTAATAAAAGTAATACTTTTTAATAAACAATTCAACTTTAGCTAGCTGGGAGAATGACACCTATCTAAAAATTAATCTTTTTCTTTGTCCACCTTCTATAAAAAAGCCATTTTTGTTCAAACAATCACAGTTCCAGAAAGAGCACTGTAACGAATCCCTTCAAGCTGACTTTTTCCATACTTACTAATCATGCTAAATACCTTTATAAAATTTAGTCAGTGATTCTGCAGCTCTGTTAAAAGGAACCAAAAGAACATAGCCATCATGAGCAGTATCTGAAATTCAAAAACACAAAAAGAAATGGAAATTTCAGCATCATCGCCTCAGAGAGAAAATGCACAAAAGCACCAGAACCAATCTGCTGGGTCTTGTCAACGGAAGTGTGTCTGTGAACACTATTCTCAGATAAGCAAAGGTAAACACCAACATATTAGTATGGCATCAAAAGAAATAAGGAAACAAAAAATACACAAAGAACATTTTTCATTTCTATAAGCTGTGGGGCTCTATAAAAATCAGTGTTGTACAACACACAGGCAATGGCCAATGCTCAATACAAAAGTTAGCAAATCAAGTTGAGCACATTACATGTGATTTTTTTTTTTGTTCTTTAATTACTGTAGCTCAAGGCAGTTGTATCTTGCAACTCCAAATATTCTGGTTCCTGTTTTATTTATTTGAAATACTGAATTTTAATTATGGACTAATGGAAACTAATGGACTACTTGCAAACGAGTTAAGAATAGTGAGGTGCATCAGACAGTTTAGAGACAATATAATTTAAACAAGTTTTTGCTGATTATGTTACCACTTGTACTTTATCTAAGAAAAAAATGAAACAAAGAAAGTTAAAGATGAACAGACAGGATAAATGGATGGATGGATGGATGGATGGATGAATGAATGAATGAATGAATGAATGAATGAATGAATAAATGAATGAATGAATGAATGGGTGGGTGGCTGGTGAATGAATGAATCAATGATGGTAAAACAAAAGCAATTTCCCTGCATGATAAATGAAAGTTCTATTTTCATTTTACTTCATGAATGAATGATGAATTACAACATAATGCTCTGATAGCCTTTGTTGAATTTCCTAAATCTAGCCCACAATATCACTGAAGTATCACTTGTTTCCTTTCACAGTAATCACGGAGCAGAAAATCCGATTTTCATTTAGCTTACTTCCAACCGCCTCTGTCAGTGATAACTGCAATGGTAAGCAAAAGTACTAGACAAGCAGGTGTTGCTGATCAGGTAAGGATTACCATCACTGCCATTATATCAGGCTTGTGAAATTGTGAATGGAAAACATGTGAAATAATACCCACAAATGTACAAATATTTCCAATTTTCATTTTCAGATTCAGTGGCATAAATTTCCAGTTTGGTTATGCAAGGTTTCCCATTTCCTAAAGTCCAGATTATCAAAACCCAATTCTACACTTTTGAACAAAGAGATTTTTATTGTGAAGCCCTTTGTATGAGTGCTGTTCCCATTCATGCATACCATTCACTTGAAATAAGACCATCACCGCAGATCCCGCTGAAATGGTTTGGAAAAGATGACTAACATCAATCTCTCATGCAACAGCTACAAATAGAAAGTCTCATATCAAAGACTAAATAAATTTTGTGAGTCGGAAGTCTAAAAATTAAAATCTAATAAAACAATAATTTAGGCCAATAAACTCAAAGACTGTCAGAAGAGGTCTCTGATATTCCAAATCACAAAATTCAACATGTGAAATGGGAGTGAGAAAGTCTGTGGGCTCATGAAGGGTATGAAACTGATCACACCGGCACAAGCAACAGTTCACATAATAGTCTACTCCTAAAGTAATCATTCCTTGCCTGTGTTCCAACAAGCCCAAGCTGTGAAAACATAACCACCACCTTGGATAGGTCTACATCATCAGACTGTGAAAACTGATAATACTTCCTTCATATCCATGTCTGCTGAAAGCCATAAACTACACTCCAACTTGTGTATTGTCATCGCAAAGAAAGAGGCTGACTCTCAATAGATAAGACTAGACTAGTCTTCCTACTCCTAGACTAGACTAGCTTCTGAGACCACTGAACTGAGACGTCTGAGATACGTGAATTGAACTGGTGAACACAGCCATCAGATTAAAACAACTACTACCCAAACTCATGGAACGAAATAATATAGTGTCTAGATCTTGTCAAATGTGTTAAAAATTCACATACCTTTGTAATTATACAGCTGAGCTATTGAGGTTGATGTTTGCTGAAAGCCCAACCACAGTTGCTGAGCTGTATGCTCTTCGGCTGACTGCAACCGTGGCTCTACTCTTCCCTGAGCCTCAAGTTCGTCAAGACACTCGTCTTCAAAGTTAGAAAACCAATGTTCTGGTGACTGTTCACTGTCATGGCCGTCTTCCTGGCTCATTGTCCTTGAACAGAGTGTTTGAAAATGAACATTTAAAGCGTCCAATTTCGACAGAATCTGTCGTCGAACGCTGATCTTTCACAAAAGGGATGTCGTATTATTGACAGCCGATCTCCAACGGAAAAGGTTCTAGGCGCAGGCGCAATTGCCAGGTACATCGTGATTTGTAAAGATCAGCCAAAGCGGTTGTTGTATTAATTATAAAACCGTGATAGACAGGCCTAATGTTGCGCGCCGGGGGAAGGCTACACAATCAAGCTATCAATGGGATAAATTCGATATTATATCCACATAAGGTATCTTATAAACTTAAATGTAAAACTAAATCGTTTACTAGTGATAAGTTTACAGATGCTGTCTGCATATGCCATAGGCTTTGACCAATGACCATTGTGTTCGTGAGAAGATAGACATGTGTGATAAAACTAGTACTGTATATCCTTTTTCTAACGTAATTGTTTGACTAATATGGCTTGATTCGTCAGCTAATTGACTAGCTAAAGCAGATATTTCTTTGACAGTTAGGCAACTGTGGAGAAAGATGGCCACATAACTGTCAAAGTATACACAATTTGGGTAGATGAATATAGATCTATTTGCTGTTGTTTGTACATTTTCTTCAGAAAAAAAAAAACAAAACAAAAGGACCAGGCACGGAAAGCTTTAAAGTCTAGATTCTATTATTCTATTGAAGGAGGCGAGGGAATAAAGAATGGCTCATGAAGAGCCAAAGTGGCACCTGAGTAATTCTGCACTTACGGAAACCCTCGGTCATCAATGGTTCATCAGCAGTATTATCTACTTTTAGATCTTTTGTCAGCCTAAATACGCCAGAAATAAATGTGAATTGTGTGTATTCTATATTCCAATGACAGCTAAAGTCAGATCTGTTGACAGTAAGTATGCTAAGTAAAATGACGGAAATTGCGATAGAATTTCTACTGCCCCTAACCGCGAGACCGCCATCTTGTTTATTTTTGTTCACATCCCGGCGCCCGTAGTCGCAGGCCCCTGGAAATCTCTCCACTTTTGTTTCATAGCAGTTTGCCCCGTCAGAGGGGTAGAATCTGCAGACATTGGGCGAATTGCTAGTAAGCACGTAAAGGTGACCGTCTCGCAGAGAAGTCTTCAGACTCCCGGGCGAGAAAAACAAACGGTCACATCACCACAGGCTAATGATATGAACAACATGATGAACCATGTAAACGACGATGGGATCAAGACTGAAGCTGAGGAAATGGATACAGATCAGGATGGTGTGTTGGATTGTGGTGAAGCTCTAGTTTGTACTCCACTTTAATATTTGATTCAACAACAGTATAATATTTTGTTCATGTCTTTGTGTGTTTTGCACTTGCCCAGTTGTGTCTGTAGGGTAGACTATTTTATTGTGGGAAATTCAATAAAAAGAAAAGTATTAGACTAGTCTAAGTGTTTACTATTCAGTACTTCACTACTCAGCACAGTACCAACAAGGGCCATTTTATTTTTGGTCTTTTCTCACGCCAGCACCAATTCGATGACTAGTGTAAGACTAAATGAACTGTATAATTACCATAGCGGTGCTGTCCTGAGACTAGATAGTCTTACTTTTAGCAGCAATTGCTTTTATGGGCTAGACTATAGTCTAGGATTATGAACACTTCTCCTCTCAATCAGTCAGTGGGGGCATTAGGATCAGGGACACTGTCTCGATATAGAGGGATCTCATCTTGATAAGTAGACTGTTGTTGTTTATTAAAACTATTCAGGGACTTCAATCAACCTCATTGCCCCTTAAGGTAACGTTTATCCCAAAAGGACTTCAAAACATGCTTCAGACCCAACACAAGAGAAACATCTTTATGGGGACTGAGTGGAAATGGATCTCATAGCATCTTATGGGGTAATCCACAGCTGAATTATAGGAGCCACCGCACAGTTATTGATTTTAAATTAAATTTTTTTTTCTTGTCTTTTAAAGTTTAAAGTGAGTAAACTTGATTACTTTGACACTGTTGATTAGGAATTAGGAGCCAGAATATAAGATGAAATTAACTGCGCAAGTACAATATAATTTACAATGGACTCGTGTTTTTTATTGTTAATACAAAGTGACAAAACTAGGCTTAGCCTTTTACAAATGATGGCGTGTTCCAGTCTTACCTCCGGTTCAACAACGTAAAAGTGGTATATATCAGAATGGAGTAATGAATTGATCCTGTTTTTTGATCATCAGAGTTCTTAGAGAAAGATGTGAAGTTGCCACAGCTAATTAAAAGAATTGTTGGTGTTATTTAATGTGTTTAAGGTGTGAGGCCCCCTCGGAATTCCTTCCAATTGCCGAAAAATGTAATGGCTGTTAATTTGCTCAGTTAGGTAAAGATCAAATTCAACTAAATGAGCATTGCATTAACACTGAAGTCTAAAGTCCCGCATGGATTAGGCCTTTAGTTTGTTAAGCATTTTTGTGGACTCCTGAAAGAATTGCAAAATGAGAAAATAAAAGTAATGAAAATTAAAAGACTAAGGTGTTCAGCATCCTGTGAAACCACACTTATGCTTCATAATTATCCTACGATACCAGTTCATTAGTCTCAAACATGGCATTAGAATAGATTAAGTCGATAAAGTATTGTATTGATACCAAAGTAATGATTTTATGAGAAATTACTGTTGTTTCGGAAATGGATTGTTAGTACCTAGGCATCATGTTTGATACATGGGCTTGCTCTTCACATTAAGTGGAACTCCAGAGTTTGCGAACTGAGATAAAGAATAAGACTGAAATTATTAGAAATCTGTCATGGCTTTGTCAAAATCATTTTTAAAATTGTATGCATTATGTTATCTCAAGTAAAACTAAAAGTTATGCTGTAATGTACTGGAATTTGAATATCGTCAATGCGCTAGCAGAATGCAGAGATATGCCATTATGACTCTAGCATATCACTGTATTCATAAGAACATTGCCCGTCTTATGGTCAAGAAAAAAATTAAATGCGCTGATCCATTTTCGTGTTATTTAAAAAAAACAGATATAGCACATCTCAGCCCATGAGTTATGCCATTCTGGTTCTACAGCATTCTGGCACATCTCAGAGATATGCCAAAATGATAGTGGTGCAAAATAGCATATCTCATTGCCATACCAATATCATTTTTGCACATCTCAATACTTGTCAAGTTTCAACAATAATCGTTCGTGTATTCGTCTTGCTAGAAGTCAATACTTCATATTACTATGGGTTGTCAGACTTCTCTCTTCTTGGTGCTGTTTGTTGACTACAATAATGTATGATGTACCATTGTGCCACACAGCCCCCTAAGTTGAAGGCCATTATTAAAATTTATTAATTCCTAAATCTCCACTCATCACGCAGAGGATGGCTAATACTCTTAATTAAAAACAAGTTGCAGAATAGCAGATCTCAAAGTAGCTGAGCAAATTTTGGCATAACTCTTGTTGTGACCAACTGCAAAATGGCACAACTGATTTTAGAACAAAACCAAAGAGGCACAACTCATAATGAGCCCAGTTTCAAAACGATATATCTCAAAAAGACACTGTCACAAAAAGGCACATCTCATATACATTCCATAATTTTAATGTTACGCAATTTATACGAGCAGTGCTTTAGCGTCCCTTACTTAATATTAAAGTGCCCTACATGTTTTCGGTGTAACTGAAACAAAAATATGGAAATAAATCAAATTTTTTCTTATTATCTCCAAACTGTGAAAAATGAGATATGCCATTCTGCTAGCCCAGTGACGATGTGTTGTTTAGGTGTTTTTTTTTTTTAGATATTCTGAGAAAGAACATTCTAAACATTTTAAGGAGAAATGGAATAGAACAGATATTTCCAATCAGTTTGTCATAATTACCAAGTGGTATATATGAGGGTATGATTTTGAAAAAGTGATGCTTTTGATTAGTCTTTTTCATAAAATTAACCCCTCCATGATATTATTGCTGACACAGCAATCTATGACACTACAGTCAGATTCATCCAAAATTCATCCAAAATGTAATAGTTAACACTGGTGTCTCATTGGTGTGAATTTGTTGTATCATATGGATGTTAAGCTAATGCATTTGTGGGTGATCTCAGTACAACTGTTGTACATAAATGGACATCTGGAGGGCAGATTTAAAGATTTTGAAACAAGAATGACACAGAAGTTGTCAGCCAGAATGCATTATTGATGTTTTGAAATTTAATGTAGGTGTATTTTATCAGCATTGTCCATCATCCTCAGTGAAGACTTATAATTTTATTGCTGAGTATGCTGTTTCTTCAAATTAATTATTTATAGTCTACTATTATAAGATGCAATAAAATAATACCTGTTTATTTTCAATCTGTTGCTCCAGGTAACAACTGTCACAATGGAAGTGAGCCCCAAGGTGCAGTGAATGGTGATGTGAAGCCTCCATTATCCAATGATGAAGAAATGGAAGAAGGTATTAAGCCCAGTAATGAATTCATTAGCCTTTCAGCTGTGATCACATGCACTCTAAATCCACATTTCCAGTCATGTTTGCATCTTATCTTTGTAGCTAATTAAGGTTCCAAAGCGATACTTAGAATTGTCTCATGCTATTAAATTCTTACAGACCTCATATCATAACTGAAGACTGACAGGCACTCCATTTTGAAGAACCTAGTTTAGAGAGGCTGGTTTATGCAAATTTTAAGTGACAGTAAATGTTTTAGTTTGTTCTCCAACATTCAGTTTGAATTTGAATGAAGAATGTGGCCTGGAAAAGCTACTTATAAAAAGACTCAGCATGGCTATCTTCCAGTGTGGTTTCATCGGAACTTACAAAGATCGGGCTGTATGAACGGAATATACAGTATCTAGGCTTCACTTAGCTTCACTTGCTAAGCCATCCATGATAATATGTCACTATTTGAACCCACGACCAGGGGCATTGAAGTTCTGTTTTTGCCTAAGATGCTGTCCGTGGCTGCTCTATTATAATTTGAATCTGAGACTGTTTTAGAGTAGAGCCTTGGATGTAAGCTACTTACTAAAGATTAGGTATATAAATCCAGATCATTAGATTTTTAGGCTTTAAAATGCAGTGTCATCAATTTTGTGGATGGACATAGTCTTGTATAAACTTGTGTAATCCTTTTTTTTCTTTTGTGAATGGTCAGACGAGAGTCGAGCAGAGGCTACATTCCAGTTTGTTGTGGAAAACTTCAGCAAACTTGAGGAGTCAGTTCTTAGCCCGCCGTGCATGGTCAGAAATCTACCATGGTATGTTGCTTGTTTGTGAATTGTTGTCCTTGTGAAACTTCTGTTTGTGTACCTGCTTTTCTAATGCTTGAATTTTATTAATATAAGCCTAAAGCTGGGACAAAATATTGGCCTCTTATTTATATTTTAAGGCCATTTTTATTTCATGAGCATCAGACCAACCAGTAGAGTTAACAAAATAATAATTTTTCAATCATCAGAAGGTTGGAAAATTTCTCAGTGGTATTTTTTTTTTTTTCAGGAAAATCATGGCAATGCCTCGCAAAAACCATGCAGACAGGCAAAAGAGCCTTGGATTCTTTCTTCAGTGCAATGGAGAGTCTGAATCAACGTCATGGTCCTGCCAAGCTTCTGCTGAATTGAGAATGCTGAAATGGGATCCAGAAGCAGAACCCTGCAAGAGAAGTAAGCCATGTTTTCAAGGCACTAGTGTAGAATTGTGGTCCCAAGTTCTATATCGATATATTGAACACAAATAATAGTATCAGTATCAGTTTAAACAAAATAAGTAGTTGATTTATGAATAAAGGAATTCTAAATAAGACTCACACCTGATGCTCCTTACTCTAGTTGTAGTTAGGGACTCGTTTTGACTGACGCTTCTTTCTCGATGGGCGTTAAGGATAGGGTTAGGGGTACAGGGATGCCAATTTTAGATGAATCTGAATTTTCGGATTTTTTGACATTTTTAGCGGCAGGGAAGAAAATCCAGATATTTCGACGTTGTGGGGAGGGATTCCAGTGTAACGTTCATGAAAATGAAATACGTGAAGGGCGAATGACATGGAAACTGGAAGTTGGATAATTTTTCTAAACTCCCTGAATGCCTCACCAACACAAGGTACGAGTCTAACAGGAGGGCTATCTGAATTTTGTGCCCAGTTGTGCCACTAACACGTGTGCCACTAATGAGGTCAGAGGAGTATTGATGGTATATTTAGCACTCAAACTCGCGGAGAGAATAATGCCATAAAGGTTGAGTTTAAAAGTGTAATCAGTGCGCCTTTTCATCATTCACAGAAAAAAATTGGCGATAAAAAATAAACGGTTCTACTCTGAATACATTGTTTTTCATAAATTATAGATCGTGGGATATGCAAAAGGGAGCGATACGGAAATGGATAAATTGAAGTTTGTCGATTAGAAATCAGGGGATATGCTGGATAGATCCATGAAAAACAAGTGTAAGTGGCAGTGGCTCGAAGAAAGAGACGACAATGGTGATTTTTATTCTGTTTGCTTCCATAAGTTGAAAGACAGTGGATATGTGTGGTGCACCCTGTGTGGTGATAGAGTAATCTATGGCACACCAGGAAAGAAGGCACCCAAGCTTCAATAAATTGGCACATCCTAACAGTACAATTCCCGCTAGTTTCAAGGACATTAAAGAGAAAGAGAATGCAGCCAAGCCTTCAGCACCTTTTTTGTGAACTTGGCTTAAACTATTGGATCCAGCTCAGTTTGAACCCTGCAATTCAAAGCACAACTCATTGGTGTATATTGTATCAGGACCAAATAAGAGATGACAAATGTACGTTGTGGGAAGATAAAATAATGTGCACCTTGTTTAAATTTCACAGTGATGTAAGTATGATATGCAAGGTTTACTTACGTGCCTTATGATAATGGAAAATGATTTAGGATTAAAAGCACAACAGCTGGCTTGGCGGTCGAAAACATCAGTATGCTAATTTTTTAAGATTTTATTTTTTTTTGGTCTGGCTTTAGCATCCCTGGGGGTAGAGATTGAGTTGTATTAGTAGGCAAGAGATCTGGTTAAGGGTATAAGTCTCATTGAAATTTTTTTGGAAGGACATATACAGAATAGACATGGCTCTATTCAACAGAGGCATACTAAGAATTTACTCCCATTGAAGTGTTTGTCAGACTGCACAAGTGGTTTTTTTCTGTTATCAGCATTTATTGCCAAAATATTTGCTTTTGAAGTTCTTGCCTTCTTTTTTTGCGGGGTTAAATCCTGTGAATGGTCCCTTCATCTAGTTTAGTTTTACAATGGACGTTTGTTACTGTTAATACAGAAAATGCAATTATCTTTCATTGTTTATTTAGGCCATATCTGAACTAAAATACCTGACTGCACTGCCAGATTAATTTCAGGTATCGATATCTGATTTGCAACTTTATGTATTTAATATATCACTAAAAGTAATTGGGACCCCACTTCCACGCTAGTGCCTGTTTTTAATTAATGGTGACTGTCATAGTTATCATGACTTACTGACAAAGTATTGGAAGTTTTAAATATTGTGTGGGCAGCTGAATGTAGATGAATGAATTCTGTCCTTTTTTTAGCAACTTTCATGTAACGGTTTGGCCCATGACTTGGGCTTTCTCAAAATTATGAACATGTGACTACGAGAGCTATTGATATCCAAGGTGGATTCTGTGAGACAGTAGATTTTGCTAAATTTTTTGTGATACTTATAGCATTAGTGGGTCCCAGTTCTGAGCCCTTTGCATCACAAGCTTTTCATGACATGAAACCATCAATTAGGAAGACCCAGCTAGTCCTCTTTCAACATTTCGTCGCTCCCATGACATAGTGACGGATATCAGTTTTTTGAGTTCTGAGCTACGGCTGTTTAAAGGTTTTGGTTTTTTAAAATAGCTGTAACTCTGCCGTTTTTCAATAGAATTGTGTGAAATTTTGAAGACTGCCTCAATTTAGGATGTACTTTAAATGTGTCTGAGTTTTAGGTAAAAATATGTTATCAAAATGCCTAAACTTGATATCCGTCACTATGTCGTACAGTTATGACGTCGTTTTTGTNTGATATCAAAGGTGGATTCTGTGAGACAGTAGATTTTGCTAAATTTTTTGTGATACTTATAGCATTAGTGGGTCCCAGTTCTGAGCCCTTTGCATCACAAGCTTTTCATGACATGAAACCATCAATTAGGAAGACCCAGCTAGTCCTCTTTCAACATTTATCTATGTGTTTCACATGGTCAAACAGTCTTTCCATGTTCGGCTTTTAGTGAAAACTACTGGACTCATATTTTGTCTTAGATAGGGCTTGTAGGTGAGCTGCCCAGCCACGGTTACCATGGGGTCTCTCATAACCCAAGTCAGTCTGAGGGCTAAGGATGATATGAATGGAGTTTTACATTTTAGAGCATTGTATTGATGGAGGACAATGATGCAGGCAACATTCAAGTTGTCAACTGCACTGCTGCTTAACCTTAACTTTTGCTCTTTGACAGGTATACAGCATTTGTTCTACCATAAGGAGAATGATTGGGGATTCAGTCATTTCATGGCATGGCAAGTAAGTAGTTGCTTGGATGCAGAAAAGAATTATTTCATAGCAAATCTTTGCAGTCACATCTTACTTTGGTATAACTGCTTGGTACCCAGCAAAAGAACCTTTGCTGTATTCTGGTTGTGTTCAGAATTCAAAGATGACTAGGAGAGGCCTTTGTTGTCCATTGATTTTAGAATTAATATTAGATTGATGCAGTATTTAAGTTCAAAATTGGACATGATCTGAATCACATATTCCAGTATTGTATTTGGGTAGTGGTTGCCTTATTCATTAAATCTTGCATGCTGCTGTTATAGCTTGGTTTACTATTTTGTAGATGCTCATTATCCAGTCGTGAAAACTACCAAAAAGCAATGTTCTGTTGAGACAGTGTGATTGCGCAGTTCACCTCTTTAATTTCAAAGTCCCTCCTTAAGAATACAGTGACCACAAGTCATTCTCCTCTTCTTTCCCACACTCCAAAGTTTGCATTACTTGAGAAAAACTTGAAATCCCATTAAAAATTCACAAATCCCCTCCTCAGATTTATGACAGAGGGGAATTTTTCCCCCAATTCATATGACCTGAAGCAAACACTGCCATTGAGCAGGTTACTGAAACTTATACTTATAGTCCTTTTAGAGCAATAATTTCTTGTAACAAAATTTCACAATATATTCACCCAAGCTATTGATTTTGGTAGATACTAATGTAACTGTAACCAAGTTTTGAGAAAGCACGTAAGTCAAGTTCCTCATTTACAGTCTTGGATCCGCTCAAGTCTTTTTGTAAGAAAGGGGGACCTATTCAGAGCAGTTATTCGGTTACCTTTATCTTTCAGGATGTGCTCGACCCCTCCAATGGATTCATCAAAGATGACAAGATAACTTTAGAAGTTCATGTCACAGCTGATGCACCTCATGGAGTGAGGTAAACATTCACTTAAAGGGCTACACGTCCACTTAATGAGCAGCACAGTAGTGTTGGAAATTATGGTGACAGGGAATTTCTTTTTTCTTTTTGCATGCAACACTTTATGAGAACACCTGAAATTAAAACTCATAACGATCAGTTTTTGTCAACAAAAACATCCATCAGATTTGGTTTCAGTATCATTTGATGAATGTTATTTTAGGAGATCACTATATATCATCCTGGAAATCAATCAATATAAAATGAGATAACCTTTATTAATCGTTATATGGAAATTTGCTCCGAAAAAGTGCAGCACAGGGAATTACATTCTTAAGATAAACATGATTACATACACATATGGCTTACTATCACATTCATAACACACAAACACGCACACAAAAATTCACATAAATATATACATAATCATAAACTTAGATCTATTTGCACAAAAGAAGTAGAAGTCTCAGGTCACATGGGAGCATGGGAACTTCCAGTCCCAGGTATTGTGTACCCAGACTGTGCTCCTAGATCTTCAGCGGGGATGCACACTCACTCACCACCCATCACACACACACACATGTATCCCTTCCTTCCATCCCCATAACAGGAATATACATTCACAAACCATTTTACGTTAAAGGTACGAACAATTTACTATACCGTTCAGTTCTTACATATGGTTGTTAAAGGTGGTTACTTCTACTTGATTTCATATAGTCTCTTGTGAGAGGGTGGGTTATGAAAGTAGTGATGATAGTTTTCGGCCCAGTCATCAGAAACAGTGGCATCTTAGGTGTGCAGCAACAGTTGTGGGATCCAGTTTTCCCTTTCAGAACACCACACTTCTGGTCGAGATAGTTTAGACTGCTTCTCAAGCATGTGACCTGCTGCATTGATTTCCAAGCTGGTGACATCCAGTGTGACAACTCCTTGACAGCGCTGAAATATGGAAAACAAAATCACAGGAAGACTGGAAAATTGACAAGAACTGAAAAGAAAATTTTATACAAGGAAAATTAGCCATTTGTCCTTTCTCATTTTTCTCCCACACATTAGAGCATCTGAAAGTGTGATGGAAAATATTTTAGAATTTCTTTGTGGCATATATGTGAGATCAGAATTTGAACTTTTCTCTACTTTTCCACAGTTGGGACTCGAAGAAACATACTGGTTTTGTGGGTCTCAAGAACCAAGGAGCTACATGTTACATGAATTCACTGCTGCAGACACTGTTCTTCACCAATAAACTCAGGCGGGTGAGTACTGTTTGGGGTAACCGCTGTTTAAGAGACTGTGGAACAGTCCCACATCTTAAGATATTGCAAACTGTCAAAAGCTTCAGGAAAACTGAAAAGTAAATCCAAAGAATAATATCTGTCACAAAGAAGCAAGAGTAACAAAAAAGCCTGTTTTGAACAGGGGGGTGAAAGTCAGTTTTGGTGTCCAAAAATTTTACCGTCAGCTGCTTCCATCCTTGTGCCAGATATTTTCTCAATTCATTTTTGCCTTTAAATTTCTGAACTTGGTAAGCCAAACTAGAAAACGTGAGTGGTAGCAAGAGACTAGATATGATGGAGTTTCCTGTATACCTCTTAGTACAATAATCTTGTGAGAATAGTCTCATTTATTTTCAGTATAGCATTGGTCAGGGATGTAAATCTTCCGGTTTTGGCCGGATTTTCCGGCCAACGGGCCTTTCCCAGCTCGGCCGGCCGGCCGGTCGCGCCGGGAAAGTAGTCGAGCGCCAGAAATAATAATTATTTTTCTCGCTTGATTGCGAACGTTTTTAACTACGAAGTTACCGTTTAGAACTGGCCGGAAATTGCTTGCTTGTTGCCAGGCTGGACGATTGGACTAATGTTGGCCTGTGTTTGGCATATATACATGTAGATCTAGTCTAGTATGCCGGAATGATCATTGTAACATACAGACTAACTTGATTTGCCCTGGCAAGATTTCAAATTGATTTGGCTGCTTTGTGGTCGTCACCCTTGTACACTGATGCCAACTTATGAAGGCTCCAGACTGTCAGTGTCTGTCTCGTTAAAGTAGCGTGGCTTTGCACGAGACCCTAGGCTTGTCAGTAGATCAAGTGACGTCTTTTCAAGAGATTTGGATTTAGTTGTGGCAGTTTTCATCCTAACTTTCGTGAACCAT
>JAWQUT010000008.1:1880633-1897656 GCA_033807755.1 Ellobium chinense | reverse complement strand
CCACCCCCAACCCCAACAGTCTGAAATACAAAGTCTTCAATATTATAGAAAAGCTGGCTTAGCTTCTTGTAACTCACATCATTAGGTACTCTTTACCCACTGCTCTGCCGTCCATAAGATACTTTCAGATCAGTAAAAATATGCTGGATGTATTTTAAGATTTAGTTACATGGTCAGATCATGTGATTGCAGATTCACCATGAATCTTTTGTAGGCAAGTGAGATTTTCCTCATTTATCAATTTTAGTGTGTTCCCAACTCCCTAACCCTCCACTCCACCTTCCCCCATCAAATTACGGGTCAAATCCTTCAGCATGTTTTACATTAAGCACAGACTTTCATGTTTTGATGTTCCTGTTTGCAGGCGGTGTACTTGATGCCTACAGAAAGTGATGACAGTACAAGAAGTGTTCCACTTGCCCTTCAGCGGGTCTTCTATGAGCTCCAGTTCTCAGATAAGCCTGTCGGAACCAAGAAACTCACAAGATCATTTGGGTATGGACGCTCCATGATTTTTATCTCCTTAAGATCAAATGCATTCATGCTTGGTGAATTTGAGGAATGTTGTTCAAGTGTTTTGCTGGGTTGGTAACATTTGTTTTTTAAATGGTTAACACTTTAACAAGCAGCGTGTTCAAAGAATTGATTGCAGATAGAATATATTGACAGTTTCCCTTAAGCACTGTCTTTTCAAACCAACATTCTGATACTTCATGCTTTGTTACAAGTCTCTAATATTCATTGGTATTCTCACTTAGTTAATATAACATCATTTTTAGCTGAAGCAGTTCCTTTTCCTACCATGCTGTGTTGATATATCCATAGTCCCCAAGGTTGCCCAAACTGAACTTTGGTATTTCATAACTTTTTGCCATTATAATCTTAGTACGCTCTCATTTAACTTCACAGATGGGAAACCTTAGACTCCTTCATGCAGCATGATGTTCAGGAGCTGTGCCGAGTGGTAAGTATATTTAATGTGAGCAGTGTTATTGTCATTTTAGGGACTGGTTTAATCTAGTGGATCGTAGTAAACATTAGCTCTTGTATGTTTCCCTTTTGACTTTCTTTATTTCCTAATTCCCAGTGTGTCATCTCCCTACGTCTCCTACCAAACATCTTCCTGTCCTCCACTCTCCTCGCTGGCTTTATTATAGTTTGCTGACATATCACTCAATGAATATCATTCAGAATGTGATTTAATGTGGAGTTATAATGTATGACGCATAGCTGTTGATGAAAAAAATTAAATCCAGGTATGTTAACTAAGATAACTTTGCAATTAAAAGGTGACATTGAATATTTTGGTCACAACCACTGAATTTACTGTGAACCAGAACACAGGGTTGCATTTTGCTCATGACGCCGTAACTGTGGTCAGACTTCGCAGGCAGTATTACTTGACACTTTTGTCAAGAACTTGATGCAAGGTTAAGGATAGGATGAAGGAAGGAAAGCAAACTTGGGACAATCCCTAGACACCCTAGACATTATAATAATAATAATAATAAATTGTATTTGTATAGCGCCCAATCCCCGAGGTGGGCGCTAGGTGCTTTGACATTTTAACATTCTCACCGATATGCACACAAGCTCACTTCAGTACAATAAGTATGAGAAAACATTATCATTGTTTAGGAACTCTCATGTGTACTCTCTTTTCAAATCCTGTCCTTAACTTTAAACCAAGCTCTAGGCAGGAGTATTCAAGAATACTGCCCATGGGGAAAGTCAAGCAGTCAGATTTATGTAGTGCCAGTGTCAGGCAGTCTAAGTGTGCTTAAGAAAGGTCAGGATTTAGGTTTATGCTTGATTTAAGAGCAATATCATAGGACTGTCCTAAGGGCGTGTGCTGATAGTTAGAGGCAAGACCTGAAGACTGGCATTTCATAAACAAGATCAATTGGCTGACCCCCCACCCCTCCAGAATTTACCTACACTGATTGATGGAGAAGGTAGCATGCTGTGTTCAAATGCAATCCTCTATTTCAGTTCATTAAACCATGTATAATATTTGTCTTTTATTTATGTATCAGATTCCAGCATAACTTTCTGTTCTCTTTCATTCAGTTGTTGGACAATATGGAAAGCAAAATGAAAGGAACATGTGTCGAAGGAACAATTCCAAAACTCTTTGAGGGTAAAATGTTGGTGAGTATTTCATTAATTGCATTGGTTGAAAATTAATCAGGAATAGCTTATTTGATTAGTCTGTGGAAAATGTCACTCTTTGCTTTGAGCTATAGTTGTGCTCAAATTCTGCTTCTTTCGCCAAGTTTCTGTTTAGCAAATGGTTAAGTGAATTTGTCATTAATTTTGGTGTTTTAATATCATTTCATTACTATTTACTCTTAAGCTGCATCATAGTTCACAGCTCTGCCTTTAGAGAATATAAAGTTTAAGATTATTTTAGGTCCACGGCCATCCACATATAAATATATTTACATATCATTAAAAAGTAAACAAGATCTCTCTCTCCTTCTTCAAACACGCCCACACTCACCTACCCACCATCCAAAACTTTTTCTTTGATGAAACACTGGTACAGTTGCAAGTTGCTTTGTTAAATAGGGTTGTTTTGTATATCCTCAGCACTTGTCATGTGTCTTTACATTATAACAGGCTCTTGAAGATGCAGTTTCAGATACTGAGTGGGGCAAACTTAATTTTGACAGTAGCAGAGCTCAGTCCAGGCCAGGTATTGGCACTGTGAATTGGGACTGCCTTCAGGGTCATTGGGCTTTCTTTGTTGCACAGAATTGTTCCATAACATCCAAAATATCGTGGCATTAGTAAATGTTTTAGGTCACTGATGCACAAAGATCCTTTTAAAGAATGCCAGGTGTCTTCAAAATAGCATGGGTTATTTTTTCCTTACTCAGAGGTAAACTTTTGGTTGTGATGATTCTTCCCACTTTCTTGCAGTCTTACATCAAATGCAAGCATGTGGATTACGATTCCAAAAGAGAAGAAACATTTTTCGACATTCAACTCAATATCAAGGGCAAGAAGAATGGTAAGTAGAGCATGCTGGATAGTTTAAAGTAGGACACGCACATCAAAAATAATTTTCCACTTTTCAATACCTTTTCTCCTTAAAAATTATCTATGGTGCCCACCGAGTCAATTTTGCGAAGAAAGAGCATCGTTCTGTTATCGTGCGCGTATGTAATATGACGCAATAAGGAGAGCTAGAGTTACCGGGTTTGGCCCTTAAGTCCAGAATTATTCCCCTTCCCCGATCAGCAGAAGCCCGCGGCAAAAACGCTGACGTCACTTATGTTCCAGCATCTGCAGACACCTCTACCTGACAATGTATTATTCAGCTTTTAATTAAGGTTCTGGTATTCCAAATTCAAATGTAAAGTTTGATAGAGTAAGCCAGAAAAAGTATTCTGCATTTTTATTGCCTCAGCATGATTTTGTTTGGCATATCTACTGTTCACAGAGGAATTAAAACATTCATACCAACATGCTATCACCCGTCCGCACAGCACTGGCTAGACAGCTGGGCCATGTGGCAAGAACGTATTTGACGTAAGCTTATGGCCGCCACGCGCGCAGTGGTTGTAACAATTCGGACTGTGGATAATGTAATCCTATGGGTTGTCTGGGGCCAGCAGAGGCGTCATATCATTATGACAGACACTTGAAAGACTGTTTTATTGGAATAATAGGGTACCGTATGATTTAATATGGTCTGTAGGACGGTTCAGTCTTCCTTTAACAGTATCCATTAATTTACTACGGTGGCTATAAATGTGGTGAAATGTCTGGCCATTTCGGTGCTTTCTGCAGTTGACCTTTTGTTTTTGTTTTTTTATATGAATGCCTTTTCCATGACCATATGATGTCTGTTTTGAAACTAACATGTAGTGAATAATGCTTCAAACTGATAATTACAATAAGTATTGTAAATCATTGAGAAATGTTTAACAATGATCTGGTAAGCATAGTGAATTATATTTGACAAAGGCAGAACAAAAGGTACATTGTGTTTCAGGATATACTATTCCATTATTTTGATCTTATTTCTTACAGTTCATGAGTCTTTCAAAGAATACTGCACAGTAGAAACGCTAGACGGTGATAATAAATATGATGCAGGGGAGTATGGCCTGCAGGTAATGTTAAAGCTTGTTGTCTGTGAATATCAGTGAGAATGTGTTTGATGCAAAATAGAAAAATGTGATGAATGACTATTGATGAAGACAGAGAACAAAATATTAGGCATTATTAAGGTCTAGACATGTTAAGATCTTTACTTAATTTTCCTAAGTTTGCATTCTCTGCAGGAGTTAGCTTTGTTAAATATTTTTTCGTGATTCAGTCATTAACACTATTTGGCTTAGACTTTGAAATTTATTTTCTGTTTTCAAACCTTCGGGCAGTGGGAGTACCAAGTTTCCACTTGCTGAATAATTGATACTTTGCTGAATTATTGATACTTTGGAGCATTGTATGCAAAAGCCCTTACTCCAATTGTACATTTCAAAATATGTTTCCTGCCATCAAGTACTCACAAAAAGTCAACAGTGATTTCTGCTTACTGCAGATCTGATGTTCTTATTTGTTGCGTGTAAATTGCCAAAGTTGGAGTGGCGCTCATAACCCTTGAAGTGACTGTGTGGTTATTTTCCCAGGAGTCTGAGAAGGGTGTTGTGTTTCTCTCATTTCCTCCTGTGTTGCACCTCCATTTGATGAGGTTCATGTATGATCCAGTCACAGATGCAAACATCAAAATCAATGATAGGTAAGGCCAGGATAAGTGAGGTTGTGTTGGCATGTGTTAACACCAAAGCAACAGGATATTTTAAGACGTAAATAGATGAACAGTGCGCTTGAGAATTTACACAAATACTGCATTGCTACCATCCTCAGATTAGAAGCTGACCAGATAATCATTGGTCAACGTAGAAAAATTTCAAAGATAAAAAGTACACCAGCAGATTATGTAATCACTGGCAATTGTAAAAATCATTTGCTATAATAATGATAGTAATAAGGTGTGTAAGTCTTATTCAGGCTAGATTTTTGTAATGTCACTTTATTAATTATTGTCCCACTGCTGGCCAATCAGTAACTACCAACTCCTTGGGGAAAAGGGGTGTGTAATAGTGTCAATTTACGTGAACAGATTATTAGCAGTCAGAGAAGAGTATTCAGTGCTGGTACCAGATATACTGTTTAACTCAGGATGATTTGAATGAAATGCTTTCTTATAGGGAATGTAATGCTAGACCCATAGATCCCAAGCACAGCTCTAACCTTGTGCCCATGCCATTTTGTCATAAGGATGATTTTAATGAGTATCAGAGGCTACATTACTCATTTTACAGTCTCCTCAGCTCCACACTCTCAGCTCCACATCACATACACATACCTAAAACGCCCCAAAAAAGGCCATCGAAGAACCTAAAACTCATGGCTTAAGAGTAAATAGCCAAAATAACAGTATGTATGTGTAAACTTTAATCATCAACATATTTTGAATCTTTTGCAGATTTGAATTCCCAGAGAGGTTGAATCTCGATGAATTCCTTCAGAAGAAAGAGAAGACATCGGCAACCTATCTGTTACATGCAGTACTTGTACATAGTGGTGATAACCATGGTGGACATTATGTTGTATATATTAACCCCAAGGGAGATGGCAAAGTAAGCATTGTTTTGTCTTTTTTTTTTATTGCTTGTATGAAAATTTATGTCAGTTCATAGACAAAGACCAAAGTTGGTTTTTATATAAATCAAACTTTATAAAGTCATAGTGGCATGTTGATTTGTTGTTAAAATTTAAATAGATAAATACATGGAATGAAAGATGTTGAATACTCTGTATAATAAAGCTGTAAGCCTGTATACATGGCAGATGATGAGCAACTCTTTGTGACTTTTTCTTTTGCCTTCAGTGGTGCAAATTTGATGATGATGTTGTCTCCCGGTGTACAAAGTCAGAAGCCATCGACCACAACTTTGGCGGCCAGGACGAGGACCTCACCGTCAGACACTGTACAAATGCTTACATGTTGGTGTATATACGTGAAAGTGAACTGAGTAAGTGTCTGTGATTGATTTGGATAAAGAAAACAGTTTGACAGACGGAAACCATATCAGTGATAAGAATTTGAAAATAGACACTTGTGGGATTGTTATAAGAATTTAGGAGGATCATAGTAAGCAAGATGAAGAGAATGGGCTGCTAGTTCAAAGACTGTACTTAACAATCTCAGTAGTTGAGCATATCTTCCTAAGGATGCGATGAATGTTGCTGTACCCTGATTAATGCAGTTGAATTTTCAGTTCTGTCATTGGCCTTGTTTAGTTAAAGAATATGGTTAAATGGTCCATAGATGACTTGTGATAAACTCTTTTGTAGATGACTTGTGATAAACTCTTTTGAAGAGTGTATATGCAGGGTTTCGTTTATCACTGCCACCAGTTTCATGATACTTTCTGACAATGTACCATTTGGTATATGACAGGTTCAAGGCTGAGATGTATAGCAGTCTTCTTACCTTACATTATTATATCTTATTTCTGTTCACTATATGTAAATTCATGATCAATTGGCTTGTCTTTCAGGTGAAATCCTTGAACCTGTGAGTGAGAAAGATATTCCTGATTCCTTAACTGCAAGATTAAATGATGAGAGGTAGGGGGGAACTTCCATTATTTTCTTTAAAAAATACTCACTTTCCTGTGACCTTTATTGGTAAGCCAAGCTGACATAGACTCTTACATCTTCACAACAGAACTTGCTTTCTTGTGGAGGATGCCAATGCACAAGCAGTTTACTATAAAAATCATGACGAGTTGCTTAATTTTTCAGAAGTGATTGTCAGCTCCACCTCTCAATTTATCATTTTATTGAAATGCTGTAACAGCAAAACTCCCTGTCTTATATTATTGTCATAAGTCCTTAAAGTCATTTTTAGAATTACAACAGCATTAATTGCAGCTGACAATATGAAGGTAGTTACTTGCAGTTTTATTCACAGTCGCTGTTCTCATATAAGATGTGTCATGAAACTTGCATTGCTTTTCAAAAGCCACCACACAGAATCCTTCCCACTTCAGAATTCCTCACTGATGTCTGTGATTTCTTAACTTGACATGGGCAATACTTGCAGAAGGTTGTACTCACAACAATGTGATGAATTGTTAAGGCTTTATAGAGGGCAAAAGAGCATCAAACCTCCTGAATGGTTTGGTTTGGGAGCAGTAGGGGTTCATTTATTGTAAGACCTGTAGATATCAGTTTTGATTAGTTGGTAGATCTTATTCATACAACTTCTTACCATTTTCATATTTTGCACCCCACAGAAAGTTGGAAGCTCTGAAGCGGAAGGAGAGAACAGAAGCACACTTGTACATGAATGTGCACGTCTTGACAGAGGATAACTTTTGTGGCCATCAAGGAAATGATCTGTTTGACACAGAAAAAGTCAATTACAGGTGGGTAGCTCTACTCTGATCAGGGAGGAAGTTTTGCATCATATTAATACAAACTAATGATAAATCAGATTTTGTAGTTTAAGGCATGTGTAAGATTGTAGGAAACCGTAAAGGCCATTTATCTCATTGACTCCAGAAGTGACCTGCAAGTTGTTCAGATTCCAGAAGTGAAAGGAATAGAGAAAAATCCTGAACAGCTTTGAAATTCGATCATGGCAGAACTGCCAACTTCCCAAAAAAGTTTTTCCTGCTAAAACAGTCCTTGATAGCAAAACTATGCTTTCTTTATTGAGGGAAAGAAAAAAAAATAATATTGGTTTACTTGGAAAGGGTGCATTGGTAGTCTTGTGGTTAATATGCCAGCATGACTGGAAAACCTTCACTGACCTACATGTAATTAAATATCTGTTTGGCCCAATTTTATAGGTATGCTGCATACTCTGACCTGTCTGTTTTCATGTTTTGCTTCAAATGAAATTGTTTGTGGTGAGAGATTCCTATTTCTCTTAATGATCTGAATTTGTCAGCTTGGATATTGTTGCACTGAATTCTTTTCAAAAGTATTTAGCTCATATGACACGGACATTGAACTTATTTCAGCTACCCTTACGGAATTTATCCGCACTCAATATCTGGAATTATATAATCAGAGATGTCATGTTAGGTCAGCTGTATTGACAGCTTAACAAATTCTTTGTTTTCCCAGAGGATTCAAAGTGAAGAAGACTTCTACACTATCAGAATTCATGGAAACCTTAGCAGAAAATTTGGTGAGTGTTTGTTCTCATTGCCTGACATTCAGAGACCATCAGCAAATTTTCACCTGCATTACTATAGATGTAGAAGGAGACATTTCCTCCTGCTCCTCTTTCTCTCACCCCCATTTATCATAAATTTAAGGGAGGGTTAGTAAATTTTAGAAGGATTCTATATTTTTCTCAAGTAATGCAAGCTGGAATTTGCAAGCGTTCAGTGCATTTTTAGGGGGAATGTTGAAATTCATGGGACAAATTGCACAGTCTGGAGAAAATTGATATTCTTTAGTTAACACTAATACATTCCAAGAGAAGGTTGTGCATATTTCAGCACAGATTTCTATCAGCATCCTTTTCTTTTTGATGTAGCTTCCTTACCATTCATGATGTTGTTTCCTGAACTTACAGAAATATCCAGTGCAACAAATTAGACCGTGGCCGTTCCACTGTCGGCAGAATCAGACCTTTAGACCGACAATTCTTGATCTGGAAGCAGACTTAAATAAACAGGCAAGTGTTTTGAAGTTTTGCATTTGTCAAAATTATCATTATTCTGCAATCTACCATTGTATAGAAATCTCAGTTCTTGATCCTTTTGGGATGGAAGCCCATGTCACAGCGCCAGGTACAGCTGATTAGAGAAAGTATCATCAGACAGGATTTGGAGAGATTGATTAATATTTATCATAATCTGAAGTGATACTATTTGTAGTCATCACAGGACAGTAATTTTACTTTCATGTAAATGTCAGTGTTCCCTTTAAGTGATTGCAGCACCATATGTGCGCCAGGGAGTTGAGGAAATTGTTGGATTATTTGAACTGTTAAGGTACTGTGAACTGGTATGAATGGGCATGACCTGGCTATGGGACATGTGAATAGTAATCGTTATGATTTGACTAAGGAGTGTTATAAGTGTAAATTGAGCCGAGAATTTATGTGCATGAAGGACAGTACTTTCAAACATCTCTGACTTTTTTGTTCTTGTTCTGTAGGTCTGTGAGCTGTCTGAACAGGAAAACCCGTGGGTCATTTTTGTGGAAATGCTCACTCCAGAGAGTGGCTTGCAAGAGTTGCCACCCTTTGACAAAGATAGTAAGTACCCTATTTACCTTTGGTTGAAGGCATGATTCAGTCTTCATGTCTTTTTCCTGATACTTCGTCTTTTCATCTGATTGCAACATTGTTCTTGACAATAAAATCTGACAGGTCCGTTTATGCTCTCCTTCTTAGTCACAATAAGAGTTATTATACTTTTTGTACTTGACAGAATTGAAATTAAGCTATAGGTAAGCTACTGAGTATTTGTGAATTTGTACATGAATTGCCATTTTTGCTGAAAAGTGCAAGATATTAACTTCGGATTATAGAAGCATGATGACCTTATATATGTGTACACAAAATGATTTTACTTTACATTCTATAACAAATACAAATTTGATACTGGATGGCCTTGATTATCATTACAGCCTGGTATTTCACTCTCATATCTAGCAACATAAGGCTCATTCTGACTGCCTTCAAGACAAGTGCTACAAGTAATAATGAAGAAGGGTTTTGCGATGATGTGACCATTTCCATACCTTGCTACTAGTCAAGAAAGAAACTGATCCTTTGAGACCTCTAAAGTCATCTTTGCTCATTGCTTTTCACAGGTGATGTCCTGCTTTTCCTGAAGATGTATGACCCAAGAACAAAGTCCATTTCCTATGTGGGTCATCTATATGTGCCCATCTCTGCAAAAGCAAGTGAGTGATAGTCACATGCTCCACACTTTCTCTTGTTAATACCAAACTAGCCAACATGCTATCCTCAGATATCGGTGAAAATTTATGAATTGGTTGATGAGCTCATAAGTTTGAGAAAAATACTTTCACTTCCAATAACAACAAGATTTTCATGACATGTCTCTGTCTTTTAATGAATTTCTGATTTTAATGAACTTGCTGTTGTCCATACCAATACTTTTTCATTCTTACTATTTGGGGCAGTCAAGACCTTGCACTTAGCAAAAGTATCATCTTTTTTTTATTATTTTCAATTGTTTAACAGCACTTTTGCTTATCACATGAATCACAAAATCTTCTTTCCTATAAAAAGGCATCATCATCTTTACTAAATACTGTCGCTAAAGAGGGAATGTTGTCTGCAGTTGTTTTATGTTGACTTCTGACCTAAATAAACAGTTTGAGAATCTTTGGTTGTACATTGAATATGACATGTCACATATGTATTCTCTCCTTAGATGAGCTGGTACCTCAGCTGAATCGGAAAGCTGGCTTTCCTGTCAACACACCTCTCTTGTTGTATGAGGTAAGGATGGTGCTATCAAAACATATAGAACTTGTAGCATGGCAAGACCAAATTTCAGGTGATGCCACATTTTTGCCCACTCAAAAAAAAAAAAAAGAGGTGTTCCAGCTATTTTATCTTTGTTAAAAAATTCCAGTCCTGACTCCATACTTATCAAGAAATATACTTCTTATTCTCACCAAATAGCCACGCGGTGAATCAAATTCTGCAATCTCCCTACAGTTTTTTGTTAACAAAGAATGTTGTAGCATCTGATGAAATCTTGTATCAAGTTTTCTACAGGTCCATATGAATCTTAAAGTGCCTTGTTTTGTGAAACAGGAATTAAAAGTTAAACAGTCCTTGGAATTGAATGTTGCCAAAAAAATTGTGCCTACCATCGATACCCTATTTCATCATTGCAAATCTGTGCCTTGTGTTCTTTCCATGCCAAAGATATTGTGACAGTTATCAGTGAAACTCCCTTTTTTTTTTTTTTTTGGTTAAATAATCTGTTTCAACCATTGTGATGACTTTCATATTTGGAAAACTATAAGGAAAAGTTTACACTTTTAAGACATTGCGTCTGTCTTCCCCAGGAGGTGAAACCCAATCTAATAGAGCGGCTAGAGGATCTCAGCTTGCCCATGGAAAAGCTGCTTGATGAGCTTATGGATGGTGACATCATTGTCTTTCAGCGGGAGGAGGAAGATCTCACTCAGTATCCCTTACCAACACCCAAGGAGTATTTCAGGTGAGAGTCTTTACAGCAACACAGGTTGCTGTCACAAAGAAGCGGAGCATGCCTCTTTTGTTGAAGGCAGCAGGAGGGAAGAATACAGAGCATTAGTGGAGCACCTCATGGCTTGTGATGAGCCTGAGGGATTTTGTAACATGAATGAGTTCACTTGCACACTATCACATCATATACTGTGGTAAGATAATGGCTTCTCTTAGTTTGTGGTTAGGTATGAATGCTTGGTCATACCAGATCAGGCTTTTGTCAACAGCTTAAAAAATATGAAATAATTTTGACACTTTTGGGAGTAACTTAATTGAATCATATAAGTATTATCTCCTAAGCTGTAATGATGTTGTATCAAAAAGTATTAGGTTCACCTTTTGCCATGGCCATGTGACAGGCGCACCGAAGAAGCACCTTGATCACGTTTTCGTCAATCAATCCAGGAGTAGAATGATTACTTCACTTTGAGCAGAGTGCGTTATGATTAGCAGTGAGCTATGATTAGCAACAGGCAGTTGATAAAGTAACTGCAAGGGTCCCGTGCAGTTCTGAAAATCCAGGTAGTCATGCAAAAGTTTTGAAATTTGATTTTAGGTCAAATAAACTGGAAAAATTCTGGAAACTGGAAAAATTGTGTGGTCTGCTGGGATGATAATGTAATTTCACATCATCAAGCATTGGCAGGTGACTGTGTCGTTTTATTATGCTTTCAGGGACCTTTTCTATCAGGTTGAGGTGACATTCTGTGATAAATCTGTGCCCAATGACCCAGGCTTCACTCTGGACCTGTCTCAGAAGATGAACTATGACCAGATGGCCAATGCTGTGGCCAACCATTTGGGCACAGATCCTTACAAGCTGCAATTTTTCAAGGTTCAGGGGTAGGTATCTGGTGCTAAAAGAAATGCCTTTGTTTTATACAACATTCCCAGTGATTCTGTAATGATTCTTGGCAAATGTTTCAAAGTTTAACCGTGAAAATCAAGAAGAGCCTGGTGTTTATAGCATGATTTTAATACAAGCAGTTGAACTGTGGTTATTGCCTCATCTTCTTACCATTTTGAATACATTTTAAGTACAAACTCAAGGATGGTGAGATCCTTTGCTGTTGCTGTCAGTCTGTATTGCATCCTTGGACCAGACAGTATCACTAGGACCAGACAGTATCACACAAGCCTTTTACTAATCACAGAATACTCTTATAATTTCCTATCATGAATTACCCAGTAAGCTGAACAATTCTTTTTCGAGCACAGTACACAATATTGAAAAGGTTGGTTTCATTAAGTCTTTTTGTCAGGATTGAGAAAGCAACATGCACTGGTTACAAACTTCATGGGACATTCTTAGGTGTTAAGTATTCTGATGAGCAATTTCAAAAAGATTCTAGTACAGCTGTTACTTTTGAGCTGTAAAGTGCCATCATAAGGTTAGTTTCATGCAGGAGGTTATCATAACTAATGTGTTAAGAGTTTCATAGTAAATGTGTTGAAGTCTGAAGTCATGTAAAGACTTTTTTAAAAATTTGTAGTGCAGTTATAGAAAAGGGGCATCAACAAAAACTCAAACAATTGTTCTGCCACTCAGAATACAGGGGAAAAAAAAGAAAGCTTTGTATTCAGTGACAGAACATGTGTTGTGATCACTTCTGAGATCAGACGGTACACTTTTGTCATACAGAAATAACTATATACATTTCAGTTATAGAGATGGGCCAGGAAACCCAGTCAAGTGCACTTACGAAGGGAATTTGAGGGACCTCCTAGTCTACTCCAAACCCAGGCAACCTAAAAAGCTCTACTATCAGCAGGTAAGCAACTCATTTGAGAGTGAAGTGGGGATATTTCAGTTGTGATTTATCAGGGATGGCAGAATGCGAAAAATTTTCTGGAAAAGTGAAAATCAGAGTTGAAACATAGAGTGTTTTAATAGGAAAACAAAGTGTAATAAATGAGAAAGCAACTTCCATGTTGAACAAAGATCCTCATGTTGACTTGGTTTTCGAAAATTTTGCCTTCAGCTGCTGCCATATCTGATTTATGGTACAGGTGCATTGTTTAAGAAGTCAGAAGACTTCAGGGGTGCACTAGAATATGCCTTTTGATTCATAAATACAGATGATTTCATCATAAATACATGCATAGTCTATAATATGTTAACCACCAAAAAAAGCAAAGAGTATGTTTCATCCTTATGACAAAAGAACAATTCAGTGTAGGGACATCTGAGAGTTACGTCAAAGAAATTTGAATTTCCAAATATGATGTGCCCAAGTAAAACTAGCCAGTTGTAGCTTTATTTCCAAAACTGTTTGAAGACTTGTAAAAAAAAGAAAAGTGGGATTTTTTTTTTTTTGGTAAAGAAATTTATATCTGGGTTTTTCGTTTCTTTTATGATGGAAACAGCAGATATTTCACTTACTGTATTTTGGCTTCAGTATACAGCTTTAGTTGATCGGTGATTACTTGAAACTCATGTCAGCTGGCTTTGTCCCATATGCTTTGAATAAGATCATCTGGCGATTTAAATATATAGAGTTTTTCTCAGTGGAATGATGAAATCATCGGCTATCTGCATTTTTCTGGGAGTACCATATAATCTGGAATGCTTAATTTTATTTTTTTTTTATTTTGCCTGCTCTTACAGCTTGATATGAAAATCAATGAGTTGGAAAACAAGAAACAATTCAAGGTGTTGTGGTTGAACGGCAAAATGAAAGAAGAGGTAAGTTAAATGCATATTGAGTCATTTTGTTGGGTGCTTAATTCACTTTATTTAACAGAACTATGCTGGTCATAGCTGACTTAAAAAGTTTCTAATTTTCATTTTCTCATGGAATGAAATGTTTATTTTTTTCTTCAGCCTGTTGAACACTGATCAGAGGATCAAAAATATCCTATCAAATTTGTATTCTGTGTTTTTTATTCTTGTCCACAATGTCCATTTGCTTTTCATATGGCCAATAGCAGGGCTGCCAACTGTGGGACAGTGTCATATTTTAAGCACATTTTCCACTGTCCTGGGAAGACGACTCTCTTAACAGATGATTTTTTTTTGTTAATAAAAAATCCAGTTTACAATGTATGCACTGATAATCATATACATTCAGGACAAATACTGGCATATCTGGAAGACCTCCAGCAACAAAAGTTATTATTTGTTTGTCCAAAAATTTGCCAGTTGGCCTACTGAATACTTTCTCTTTCCCAAGTTCTGTTTGATCTGTCATTATATAGCTGATCAAAATTTATCAAAGCACGCATCATTTTGTGTGTTCTTCAAGGGTGAGCAGCCCTGCTGTTGAAATTATTTTGAAAGTTTGCAGGTCCTCACATTTCTGTGTTCGAAGTAGACTCTTTGCTCTCCTCAGAGGGAACTAGTTCTTTACCCAAACAAAAATGGCAAAGTGCAAGACTTGCTTGAGGAGGCCAAGAAGCAGGTGGAACTTTCTGAAAATGGCTCAGGGAAATTAAGGTGAGTGGATGTCATTGTTATTGTTGGAAACTGAGTAAGGTTTTAGCGCAGCACTTTGGATTGTCCCTAAATAATGTGAGTCATTGTTATTGTTGCAAACTGAGTAAGATTTTAGCGCAGCACTTTGGATTGTCCCTAAATAACGTGAGTCATTGTTATTGTTGCAAACTGAGTAAGATTTTAGCACAGCACTTTGGATTGTCCCTAAATAACGTGAGTCATTGTTATTGTTGCAAACTGAGTAAGATTTTAGCGCAGCACTTTGGATTGTCCCTAAATAACGTGAGTTCATTATAGGATCCAGAACCTTTCACCTGGCCTGGTACATTCCTTCAACAATTATCGATGTTCCCAGTCCCTGTACTAAATGTATGCTGCACACATGCTATTTTTTAATAATGATAATAGTAATATTAGGTCTCAATATTAGGTAGTGCCTGCTCATGTGACTTCATATTACTGTTTTCCAAGCAGACCAAGTCACTCACTAATCTTCTCAGCTACCTGGGAAGTACAGGGCCACTTCACTTTTGTTCCGAGCACCCATGAGAAAAATGTATATATGCCGCCATGGGAGCTATTTTTTATAACATGATGGCAGCTCCTTCCCGTTCTCTCTCCTCTCTTGTTCTATAGGTATGATTTCAGTAAGAACAGAATGTTTGTATTTTCCCTTTTTTAAGAACCATTCATATTAAAATGAACATAAGAGGAAAGCTGTTATTGATATTTTGTACTTGAATCTGCAGGTTGCTAGAGATCATCAGCTACAAGATCCTGGCAGTTCAGAAGGAGGACCTGGCTCTCGATCACCTTGTTGTGGGAGGAACCAAGACGTATCGCATTGAGGAGATTCCCGCAGAGGAAGTCAACATGACAGTTGATGAGCTGCTCATACCTGTTGCTCACTTTCAGAAGGTTTGTCCCATCCACTAACACACTCAGAGGTCATCATAATACAATTGATAATGTCTAATCATCAAAATGCCAGCACTCCTCTTCAACAGCCAATTTTCTTTCTGAAAAAGATAGTACAGTCAAACCCCAGTATTAAATATCTCATTATTAAGTTGATATTCTTACGCACAGATTCTTTTTAATATCTCAGTGGAAATTAATACTAAATTTTAGTGGCATGTGTTCTTTTTCTCATCTACAAGGTCATACTTAATTATCACAGTATTTCTCAACATAAAAGTAAAAAATTAAAAGCACACACCATAACACATTATATGCTCAATCACATTTTTTTTTCATGCTCCTGTGAATCTGTGGTAATCCTGAAAGTAGGTTTTTATATTGCCTTCCTTTAAATCCATTGAAGCTACTTGCTGTGATATATCTCTGTGCCTGTGGAGTCTCATATTCAATATCAGCAATTGTCAACCTAAAAGCAGACTCCCATTATTTTAAAAAAGGTAAAAAGGCACAATCAGTTTTTTTAATTCTTTTTTCAGGAGATGTACCAAACCTTTGGCATACCTTTCCTTCTCAAAATAAGAGATGTGAGTATGTTGGTAATATACTGCCATTGCCAGGGATGCCACTCTTCCGAGAACCCGTGACGACTCTCGGAAGAAGTAAATTCCCGAGATTGGAATTGTTATAGGAAGTTTCGGTACAGCCGCCGTGAGGATAGATCAGCATTCATAATAGACATAGGCGTTTCAGTATGGCCGACATATGGCTAGACATATTAAAATCAATGAAAGGTCACTTCCGGCCTCAGTAAATGCATTTCGTAAATTGTGAACTGTCGTGGAAGCGGTTATTTTGGTTTTGAAAGCTCATTTGCAGCATGGAAACCACATGAGGCACACAAATTCGGCGTTACGCTTTCCAATGCACGCTATCTTTTGCGGAAATTGCCTTGTAGGCCTAGTCTAACTTCAGCAGGACTAGAGCTGGCTAATAACCCGTCGCTCTTGCTTGTCTTCCTGGGGCAGTGTGTGTGTGTGGGTTAGGCTGGTCTAGTTCGCAGAACACATAAATCTACGTTGATTTGCGGAGATTGTCTGAATTCTTATATTTATTGAAAAGCAAGAGATCTAAGCAACAAAATTCTTATAAGGACATCCTAGGCCCTAGTAGTATCTAGGGCTTTTCCAAATAAAGCTTTCACTTAAGAAGTTACAACCCAAGCACTTTGAGAAACAAGATTATGAAGCAGCCTGTCTTAGCCTTTGTGTTTACAGTCAGTTTCTGATATGGACAAGGAACATGTTTGTATGACTAATTAGAAGAATCAAACTATGTGAAGAGTTTTATGCAAACAGCCTTATCAGCTGCATGATCCATACTTT
>JAWQUT010000008.1:1867698-1878173 GCA_033807755.1 Ellobium chinense | reverse complement strand
TGTACTTTCTTGTACTTTTATGATTAGTACTTTTATCACAGCTATTTTTGTATGTCCTGTAGTAGTGGGGTGGAAACAGTGAGGGAGAAATGTGATGGAAGACGAGAAAATGAAAGTAGCTTAACCAAGACAGTGCAGTCTGGTAGTTCTAAAATTTATCTTCATTCTTGTTGCTGTGATTGTGATGTAGTATTGCCAGATCATCCTTAGAAGGTTTAGGTCCCTATTGTACCGATGAGGTAGCTTACTGTGAGGATCATCAACCCGTCTATCTTTCTGCAGTACAAGTTTGCAATCATTGTGATGGGCAGATTAGAGTATATCCCAGAGGACTCTCAAGATGTGCGAGTTGATCTCAAAAAGTTCCTACCTCATGCAGTGCAGACAGGTTCGTACAGTGCCAGATGTGGATACTTATTGACTGCTGACTTTTTTAGGTTTTAGGGCCATTGCTCCTTGGTTTCTTGGTTTTCAGTGATATTTCAAAATATCCTGGAAAGATACATTTAACCATCGGAACAGAATTTCAGATTGTGTCAATGAACTCATTTACATGAGTGATATTATTTGCATGGCAGTATTGAAAATCTGAAAAAAAATGGTAAGAGTGACATCCACCATATTATATGTATTCACCCTATTTGTCCTGGCCAATAAAAGTTTTGTTTAGTCACATTTGCAAGGGATGCAAGTTTGAGTCAGACATCAATGGAAATCTGTGGCCTGACATGAGTGTTGAGTTTTAAATCAGGGTTAGAGATTGGAATAATGCACATTTAGAGATGCTTGACATCAGGGGTCACGCTACATGCTACCATGCTCTTCCTCACTGTTCGAATAAACACTCTAGTATTTTGTGTAATTTCATTGAAGACTAGGAAGAGCTAGGTGGTAAGGGTTTGTTGGTCTACCAGAAGATGACTGTGTCTTTACTGAAGATTGTGATCTATTATCAGAGTAGACCTTCTGGTATATAAATGACCAGTGTGTTGACAAAAAAAAAAAAAACGAAGGAAAAGAAGGGAGACAATGACAAGTTGAGACATGGAGAGTAACCCACAGTAGGTGGCCAGTCTTGGACCACAGATGCCATTGTATGTCCATTCTGTGGACATGTGTGGAAAACTGAAATTTGTCAACAGTTTTAGAAATAAGTTCACAGCCCTCTTATTTTGAGCTCACTGATGAAGTGCATTTTTAGGCGTATTTCTTCATGAGATAGTTTTGTGTAGAGAAAAAATTTGTACTAATCTTTGTTATCTGATTCAGGTATGGGCATGCAGGCACGACCCTGGCTAGGATTAGACCATGTCAACAAGACACCCAAGCGAGCACGATACAACTATTTGGAAAAAGCCATCAAAATCCACAATTGAGGGACTTTCAAAGAACAGGAAAGGCAGCTTAGATTTGAAACCACATAGAATAACCCTCGTCATAGGATTACACAGATAGAAACGTCAGAAGCAGAGAAAATCTCTGGGATTTCACAAAATATACACCTGTACTGGCAGAGATGAGATTCATATTGGAACCTGAAACTTGAGGATGATGTCAAGAGTATAATCAAGTGAAAAGTTCCAAGCTGTTTTGCCAGTGTTGAGCTTCAAGGGAAAGTATAGACAGGGCCTGTAGACCTATAAGCAAATCCTAGAATCTCAATGTTTTTCTTCTGAACCTACATTTGTTCTAAATCACCAACAATATATGTTGTCTGGAAATTTCCCTCGTTGAAGAAATAATTCTTTTAAAGAAAATATCTTTGTACATATATGTGAAGACATGCCTGAATAATTGTTAAGCCAGCCGTGTCCATGTGTTCAAGCATTTGACTTAACCCATTACACCCCACCGCGCCCGAAGCCGCCCGCGATTTTTTGACCCCCGGACACCCTAGCCCGCCCGAAAGCGCCCGGTATCGGTAGGCGTCTCTAACAACGTGTTCTCGCCGGTAGATGTCGCTAGGCGAGACTTCCGTTACAATAAATAGTTTCTATAAAAGTTCTACTTCCTGTTGATACCGAAACGAAGTAAATCGATCGATAAACACGAGTTCTATGCTTGTTTGACTACGAGATGGCATTTGCTACACTTCAAGGGTGGCTTGATGAGATGAGACAGGATACACATTATATTCAAAGAGACAGTGAAAGCAATGAATCTGACATTGATAATGAGATAGTAGTTGATGATAACGACTCAGACAATGATCCAGATACCGGCAATGCCAGTCTAGATCTAGATCCAAGCACCCAAGTGATGAACAATGTCAATGAGTAGCAAACTCGCACATTTCTTGGTTTTGTTGCATTTTTGTGTGCATTAATATACATTAAAGCATGCTATGTTGTATATTTTCTGAAAGTTTGTCCATTTTTCTCTTCATTTTGTATTTTTTCATTTAAAAAAAATGAAGTTAACATATAAAAATAATTTTTTGAAATATCCATATAGATAGACTTACGGAGTTATGCCCCATTGCTTAGGAAAATGGGGACAGCTTCCTGTTTGAGGTCTTAGGGTGTAATGGGTTAAGCTTTAGAAGTAAAAAAATCTTCTAAAATTATCAACAAATTTAGAATTCATGAAATACTAGAGATTGTGTAGCGCTATGAGCCCTGATTATATCTAGAGCTGCAAACATGTCCGAGCTGGCTGTAACGGATGAACTTGGCATCTTATGGTACTCAAGTACTAAGCTGAAATTATGAAGGCATTACAAAAGTTGTTTGCAGGTTGCTAAAGCCTGCGTTTGAATTATGTGGATAAGTGGTGTCTGATAAAGAATTCAGTGCTTAGCTGGTGGTAGGAGCATTATAAACTTTTGTCTTGTGGTGCAATATGATGTTTACTTCCTGTTGTATTTGTTTATAAGCCGAGAGGATTACAGCATTCACACTGAGTCAGAAGGGAAGTAGAAGAATTGCAAAGGAAACAATCTATAGCTTGTGTTTTAATGGGACTTGTGCATATATGTAGCTAGATTTCTGACATAATTGCAAGAAATTCTCTTGCTACCTCTTCATGAAAATCTTCAGTGACACAAGTCCTTGACATGTAAAAATTAGAACTGTGGCCTTTGATCATTCGCAAACCCAGACATAATAAATTTTCTGTGTAACTCAGATGGAAGCAATTTCCTCGCTTATGACTCTTCAAAATTCAGATGCCAGTATTTTCTGTCCTTCCCTCCAGTTTCAGTCTGGGTTTCTGAAATGGAAGGAAGGCTCCACCAGTCCACAAACAGCAGGGTTATATTTGTAGATAGACCGTGTATGTACATATAAAAGACAATGTTTTCCATTGCTTATCTAGGCTTGCAGCAGCAGTTTTGGTGCATTTTCTCATAACATGTTAGTATGTTAATCTCTCTTTGATCTCTCATCTCATTTCATCTCTCTCTCTCTCTTTCTTCCTCTTTCTCATTAGTTTAACTTTCCATCTCTGTCCTCCAAGCACCCTGTCTTGTGTAGTTCAAAATCTGTATCGCACTGAGCCTGTCAGGATTATGTCGGGACGAGAGATGTGGTGTAGGTATGCTATGCCATGCCATAAGTTATGCACTAAACTTTGCTATGGAAGCAAAATACTGAGCTAGGGTGCCACTCCTGTAGGCCAACTCTGCTATGATAATGATTGTATATGATGACTTGAACTTTTCTCAAGAAATACTGAACTGTATATAACCAGGTGAAAGAGGCAAAGATGCGTAAAGAGAATGTGTTAGCTGAATGTGATGAACAGAAGATCTTCAGTTGAGATGGAGTAAATGAGAAATTAATTAGAAGTACATCAGTAAGTTGTGTTAATCATTATCTTGGCGTACAAGGAATAGTTTTAGGCTTCAATATTTGAGTTTTATCCTTCAGTTCTAATTTTATCCTCCAGTATTCTGGTTTTATCCTCTTAAATGAGATTGCAAGTTCTGTCCTTGAATAGGGTGTAGATTGGGCATTGCTTCAGGGAACTGTGGTGTGTACACACTACATCAGATAATTTATAATATAGTGACATTCATATATCTCATATCATGACAATACTCCCATGCAGAACTTCACAGTACTATCACACTAGCACACCAGATTATTTGACAGTCTCAGGTGTTGCGAAGTGCTGCGTCCAAGTAACAAGTGCATTCAATGGCTTTCAATGCCTGTGGCCTCAGCAAATGCTACTCCTGATGTAACTTGTGCAATTGTAATATGACATCAAGGGCTTAAGACTGAAACACTAGCGAGAGCAGAAAGAATTTATTGTTGATAATAGCAAGTTCCTCAACATATGCCGAGTTACTTTCATCTTTCACGATAAGAATTTTCCAGATGGTTAGTCCAACGTTCAGTTTCCTAGATAGATCACATTTCTGTAACATTGATTCAGATATGCAGCATTGTGTCTGCAAAAGTTGAAGAGAGCAGGAGAAGATATGTTGTGGTCCACCTAATGATAGCACCATGCTTGATAAGTGCAGCCTTCAGTCCACAAGCCATGCATGCCATATGGAGTCCATATTTAGTAGTATCTGTGTCAATCTAGATCATTATTAAAATGCTTCTTGGTGATTCAAGTTGCTTGTAGCCAGCAAAGGTTAAAAATAGACATAGTTTCTGTCATTTCAGTTGTGTCAAGTAAGGATTGGCATTTTATTTTCCTTCGATTTCTATCAAATCCCTATTGCACCCATCTTTCTCAAGAGTTTGTGGGTAATAAACTGGCCTAAATTTTCAGAACTTATGAGCAGAGTGGCGAAATAAAAGTTGGAAGAAGAATGTATTAGGGAGAGCAAGATATGGCTGTATATTTTGGCACCAGTACAGAATATACTTTTAGACTTTGTAGTTGCTTGGTTAGCATCTTGGTAAGTACTCAAATTCTTTTTGTAGTTAGCTGTTGTGGTCATCACTGTTGTTTTTTTTTTTTTTTTAAATTTAGATGATGTGCTTGAAAGAAACAAAATAGTTACGTGTAAATGGATAATGTGTCTGTGTGTAAATTTGCATTTTAAGTGAATCGATATTGAAAGACTCAATCGCAGATATTAAGTTTCAGGTGATAAAAAAATACTTTTTGTCCACAATACTATGGCACAGTTTTGTGTTCATAAATTTTGACGAATTTAAATTTAATCCTTTTTCTTATGTGAATTGGCATGTTGAGGAGACAGAGAAGGACAGGTAGCCAGTTTGTAGTGAATTATACTCAAAACCTTTTACCACAAGGAAGAACATATTCAAGAATATAACAAAATGTTTTGCAAATAAACTTTGGATATTTAGATATTTGTTTGTTGTTACTTTCACGAAGAAATATTTCTAAAGCATTAAAAACAAGAAAAAGTAACTACAGCATTGTCAGAGTTACTTAATTGATGCTGTTGTTGTTTTTTTTCATAATTTTCCAGTCTTTTGGAGTATTTTATCATGTTGAGTTACTAAATTCATGTGGAGCTTTTCCTTTCATTCAGCCAAGAGATTTTACTGTTATGGTTATTTTTGAGAAATTTTGAATTCCTTCAGTTGTCATGTGTCTTACACTAGCAGAATGAGGCCTAAGATGCGGTTTGAATATATCAAGTTACTGGTATCATATGAAAGCCCATTTTATGTGCAGTTGAAGTACCAATTTGCAATGTCTCAAGATCATAGAAAAACGCTGCATTTCAGCAGGACTGTTGTGTGTGGCCGTTTCTGGCTGCAGCCGAGAGGGAGTGGCTGTAAACTCTCATGACCATAAACTGTCACTTCTCAGTACTTTAGTGTTGATGGGTCTACCCTTGGTCTTTTCCTCATAGTTTCAGTGATCTGTAAATTTCTTTGTGAACTTTTATCTTTCTAAAACTGATGTTTGCGTTTACAGTAATGAGATATTGCCATTATTCAAAGTAATTATCTTGAGGAAATGTACTTTCAGTTTACACTAACAAAAACTTGATGCCACAGGGCCCCATACCCTTTGCAGTTTTGATCTGTTGACAGTGTAGTGACATTTGTTATACTCCTCATCTCCACTGGTCATGGAACATAGAGCTATGATTTGAAATGCAGTAAGCCTTGTTAACACATCAACCTTTCATACCAAGCTTCTCAGGATGTATAATTAGAAGGATTTTATTATTCAGAATACTTCATATGATTAATAAGTGGCAGGAGTTCTTGTATGGGGGTGTGATAAGAAGGGGATTGCATTAAGCTATTCTTGCATTTACAATGTTCACTGTTGTGTTACAGGATACTACCCTGGTAAGATGTCGGCTAGTTCAGCTGGCCACTTGGTTAGTCCAGTTACTGCTTGTAGTTCTACCACTGACCTTATCTTGCTCAGTAATAGTCAGTGCTCTATCCATGAATGGAATCAAAACACCCCTAATCTAGCATACTTGGTTTACACGACTGTCCCATAATCAGGGACTTACGGAATGTTACACAACCAATTGTTTTTATCAGATTCAAAATACTTTGAAATATCAAGATCATTTCGTCTTGGAAGTTTACCTTTTAGTATTCTACAAGCTTCTGTACTTCTGATAGTTTGTTTGTAATATTGTGTGCATTATTCATGTGTTCAAAAATCAAAGGCATGATCTGCTTTCTGGAGAGTATATTTTAGTCAAGGCCAGTCAGATTACCTCGAAGTCGTCAAGGGTGTAAATGGTCTTGCTGCATAATAGAAGTGATTGGAAACATTCAGGCTAGCTGATCATTATCCGATAAAGGCTGCAGTGTCGAACCTGCTGTCCTGTGGAACTTTCTTCATCAGCATGCGTGTCCTTATGATTAATTTGTTTCCCATGCTCAATGCAATTTATTTACATACAATAACCTGTCTTGTTATGCAAAGACTCCTTCAGTTCTTGTTTCATTTCCCAGTGGTATTGTAATATATTTAATCCAGTGCAGTTGCTATATATACCGTACCTGTACCCTGTAAAATCCTCATTTCAGTTTTGCAATGGTGGTTGATTTATGAAGGCTTTTCCCCATGGATCCTTGACCTGTAGGTTCCCCATCAGTTAGCTGCTCTGAAGATCATCACATGATGCAGGTCTGGAAAGCATACGGAAATCTTGGGAAATTGCTTCTTGGTGTTTCCAGATATGGAGAATACCCTGAATTGACAAAAATGGCTAGCACTGCTAAAAACTCATGAAAAAAATGAAAATTTGTATTGGTGGTACCTATTTTTGCTCAGAACTGTACATGCATGGTTAAATGAAATTTACCAGCATGAAACCTTGTCAAACAGACAGTTTTACGGGATAAGAGATTGTTGTGTGATGGTTTTCATGACATTTTTGTTGTGGAAAAAGAGCATTTATGCACCTGGAATTTGGGAAACCCGTGGAAAAATAATTTTAACACTGGAAGCCCTGAGTCATTACATGGATTTGTTGCATATGACACAATAGAAACTAATGAATAACTAAAGTAATACACTTTGACTCTGTCGCCATGGTAACTTACAGGTCAGTATGCATGGGATGGCCCTTCTGCAGTCTTGGTTGATTTGATTCAGCTAATTTATAAGGCTGTAGGTGTATTGTCATTCTCATGGTTGTGTTTTCTGTATGATACAGAACTTGCAAATGTTAGTGACAGTCGCTGCATGTGGTCAAGTGTGTGTGTGTGTATATGGGAATCTGGAAGTTGGTGTTCTTCAGTACATGTGGATTTTTTTTTTTTTTTTTTGTACATTATTTCACAGCTTTATAAAAATCAACTTTTATTGACGACCATAATGATGATGATGATGATGATGAAAATAGTATGTGGTACATTTTTAAGATAAGATTTTCCTTGACGTATGTGCTGAAAGGTGCAGTACGAATTTTGAATGTTACCTGTGGTGACAAGTACATAGTTTTGAATGTCTGTTATATGGAAGCTCACTCCACAATATTCAGTATGAACGTGGCTAAGACTGAACTGCATTAGATATGTGCTTCATGAAAAATGTTTGTATCTGCTCTATTATTGGTAATACAGTGGACTAGTTTTAGGGAGGAGGGAATATAAATATATTAGTCATTTTATAAAGTATTTTTCTGACAAGTTGGGGGAAAATGAGGACATAAAAACAAAAACGGTCAAAGTATCAAAGTAACTGGCTGTAAAAGGTGGGACTAAATGAAAAACTCTATATAAAATATGTTTGGTATGACATGGCTTGGGTGACTCATGCAGATTCATTCACTGGTGTAGAGTTAGGGATAAGTGGTCTCCAGTTTACAATCATTGCCCGCAGGTGATTGCATGTGGGAGAAGACATACTGAGCAACTGGGTTCCCTTTGACTGTATTTTGTACGCAAGGAACCTCAAATCTTGATAGTTTTTTTTCAAGTCTGAATAAGATGTGCTGGTTCTGGAGGAAGAGCTTGCTGTTGTTTCTCGTGATGCAGTAGTGCTGGATGCAAACTGTAAGAGGGGTGGTGGTGATGGTGTCATAATGTAAAGTGTATGTGAGCTCAGTAAGACCATCCCCATGAAGGAATATTTTGCATTTTTATGCCAAATAGAGTAACTTGTGAATGTGTGAGAATTTTAATGAGATGTGTCCTACATTTCTTTCCGTTTTCAGTCATGAGTTTCGTTTTTGTATCATATTGCAGAATGTGAACAAGAGACATATTATGGTTTAGAAATGATTGCCCATGGCATTTTCTAACCAAAAAATAATTTTTTTGTTGTTGTTTTTTTTTTTTTCCGTTCCACTATTGAAATAAAATATGAATAAATAATGCTGAATAGTATTGCTCATGACTTTAGTCCTTAGATCTCAGACGTATGTGTTCACCATTCCCTTGTCTAGCTGTCTTTGTTTCTCTCTCTGTTTCTGCTATGCTTCCCGCTATATAGATAGCCAAAGCGTATATGCATATACTTATATGGACAGAGTCAAAGCTGTATGCTGTTGACACTTTCACGGCATGTACAGGATAGACATTTACTACAGAAGTGATTTTTCTCTTTCACTAGAACCTAATTTTGCAAATCCTGCATGATGGTTTTCTCGTGTATGTAGTAATGCAGAAGTCATTTGCAATGATGGAATATGGCACCAAAAATTGACAAACTGGCAATCCTGCTTTGTAGTGAGAGAAAAACATACAATAATTGGAAATGTTCAGATGAGAGATAGTAATCGGGAAAAAACTGTTTTTTTTGCATTTCCTTTACTGATAGTCAGCCCTTTTTAAAAATTAAAAATAGAAATTCATTGCTGCAAATTTCTCTAGGTCAGTTTCACGAAAATCGGATCCTCACAGATGGAGAAAAAAAACTTCCATAGTGTTGTAAGCAAACATTATAATTTCTTATGGGAAGCCCTGATTTCTTTCTGTCTATGGCCATGGTGCCCACACCTCCTCCCTTCCCTTCTTAAAAAATACAAGAAAATCGGATAAGTCTTCTTACCACCATTGCTTTCATTCCACAGTATAAATATTAGGGGAAGAGGCATGTTTTGCTCCATGTTTTTTATAACTGGTATCTTTAACCAGCAGGGATATGTCATTTTGAAACACGCCAACTCAACGCTTACAACGACAAACCAGAAGGGCAAGACTTTTCTTCCCTCTACCCTTAAAAATCAACTTATGTAAGACAGTCTCCTATCTGAGATAGTGATTTTTCTCAGAAAAGAGCGGCTGTGGCCATATGCAGGTCCCACTCTTCATTGTTTTAATTTAATAAGCTCCAAAATAATTTCATTTCTATAATTATCTGATCCAACCTTTCCAGTTTCCTGCAAACTTGGTAACATACCATTGTTAAAAACACTGTTTGAGATGTGTCCTTTTGTTTTGTTACACCCAAGAATATAAAGGTTATTTCAGACCTGTATTAACCTTTCTACTAAGTTTCCTACTACCTGCTGCTCTTCTTTCAAGTAGCCTTTCTTGCAAGTTTCAAGTTCTAGAATGAGAAGTTTGGACAGTATTTTTGAATAGGGTATTCAAACACAAACATTTCAGATAGAATGGAACCAGGGGCAGATGCCAGGTCCCTTTAAGGTTGCATTATCGCTGTGGTATTTTTTCTGCAAAATTTTAAAGGCTCTGGTTCTATTCCGAAATGTTTCTTGTTACTAAGGCAGGTAGATCAGTGAATGCATATCAGCTGAAGTATTTTTGTTGAATTTTTCTCTTGACTGATCTTAGCACAGTATGGTGCCATCTTTCTTTTAAAGGCCATAGAATGTCTTTAATGTTTGACTAAAACTCCCCGTAAAAGTAACAAAATCATGACAAAAATGTCCACCAAACCGTAAAAATGGCACTAAATTGCTCCTCTTGCATCATTCTTTTTTTTTTTTTTCAAAAACTTCCAGCGGGAGCATATCCCCGAATCCCCTTAGTGTAACTTTTAAAGACTGTCGACTGTCTTTTTTTTTTTCCCCAACAGCCTACTTTACAAATAGACAAATGATGATGAATATTTTCACCCAATTTTAGCGAAAATTGCCCTCCCCCCTCCCC
>JAWQUT010000008.1:1847331-1867667 GCA_033807755.1 Ellobium chinense | reverse complement strand
ATGTTCCCGTCTTCGGTGGTTGTGCTGCTTGGCGTGCATTTAAGCGCCTCCGCTCCCGCCCTACAACATTCCTGCTTCCGTCCTCAAATATATTTTTTTTTCTTTTTGGTTTGATACATAAAGATACGGAAGGGAGTGGGTCCCTAAGCGATTGCTTCATGTTCTTAAAGGTCAGAAGTGACCCTCCGTTATGTTTATTTGGGTCCGGACTTAAGGTCGGCCAAATATGGAAGTCAGGCAGAATAGACCGAAAAAAAGTAGTCTATGTTCTGAATGTATTTTCTTTAGTTAGGTTTTAACGTTCCTGTTCAGTACAGTCATGGATTTGTAAGTCTGAGATGAGGCTTGAGCCCCCTCTGGGCCGCTGACAGCGGTGTGCCTTTTAAACAAGACCGGTGTCCGAATTCATAATCCTTACATTAGTTAATACACTGAGGTAACCACGGGAAACTCCTATAAAATTAGTGGTGTTCACTGTGGTTAACGCAATACGTAACTAACGTATGGATTATGAATACGGCCACAGGTCTATTACAAGAGAAACCATGTGCTGTCAAGATTGGAACCAGGGAGCTTTTGTCCTAAAACACAGGCGCTGTACCTCTTGGCCAGAGGGTTGGCTTCTATTTTTTTTTCAGGGCACCTACTCTCAGGGTTGGCCAAGTTCTCAAAGAAAGTCAGTTCAAATCAACCTCAGTTCACTTAGGGTGAAAAGCCCTAACATCAAGTTTTGCTCAGTACCTTGAAAACTGATTAGTTTTCATATCAGGTCAATTCCTCTTGGTTTTTTTTAAATTGGCATTCGGATCTGATTTTTGAGGTCGATAATTATTAAGCTCAGATCAGCATTAATATGATCTCATTTCGGGCCAATCCTGCCTAGTCTGCTTGCTCTGAAAAACTTAGACATAGTTCGTAAAGGAGAAGGGAAGAGAGCCCGGAAAGGCCTCCAGGGGGTCTGAGTCAGAATTAGATGGCTCAGAAAAAAACTTGCATATCTTTTTATTGTTTTGTTTTCAATCTCCCTTGCCCCGCCATAATTTCGACATAGTATAGATCTAGGCCTAAAAATAATAAAATATTAATACCGGTAATAAGTTAAACCTAGGCGTTTGGCACGGATTCCTTTGATTATTCTCTCTCTCTCTGTCTCTCTCTCTCTCTCTCTCTCTCTCTCTCTCTNACAAATCAAGCAGCTCAGTCCACGTTAGATGGTTCCAAGCTTGATACCTTCACTTTAGAAGGTATGTATAACGCCGATAATCACAGATACATTGATCTGATAATTGTAGCCTACATGAGGACCCAATGATCAGATGGAATATGGGACAAGAAGGCATGCCTTGCCATTTCTGCTACTCGTTTGTCTCCAGTATTTTTTCCCATTGGATCTTCTAAGATGGCAAGATCACTGCTGTATTCAAATATTAATCTTTCAGGATAATGGTGTGGTTGTCATAATATTAGTAACACTAGGCACCTGCAGTCCACTCAATAACCTCACCCCTTGTCCCAACTTTCGCCTTGCCTTGAATTGATTGAAGATGCTGCTCTCCCAACTCAGCCAACTGGGAGGTGGCTGAATGGGTTTGATGCTAGCACCTCCAATGTGAATTAAAATGGCTATCTCTTTAACGACAGCACCGATGATACAGTTCATTTAGTCGTAGACAAGTCATGGAATCGGTGCTGTCATTAGAGAAGGCCATGAAATTGACACTTGCTTAGATACTAAGACTAAGATACTAGTGGTAGCGTATCAGAGAAAATTGATTCAGACAAACTGTCAATCAATGTTCACTTTACATGAGTAAAAGTAAGATGCCTTCTAATGACAGCACCGATTCCTTGACTTGTCTATGAGTACCACTAAATAAACTGTATCATCGGTGCTGTCGTCAGAGATAGCCAGTAAGACAATCTCAGACTATCTATCAAAGTATCATCATGATCTGATAGATTATGATGCCAACAAACACATTCTATAATTTCATTGTCAGTGTTGTTGACTGCTAAATGTGCTATGTACTTGAATCTTTAACAGCACTGCTCTTGTCTTGTACTAATTGAATTGATTTCATCTTGAATCGTAACTTGAGCCTTTTGATTTAAGAAGCACCAAAGAGACTGCAGGGTATTCCAAGTCTTCTGTTTAGAAACAATAATTTCTCAACTGCTTTTGGAAGCTCTGCTTCATTCTAGAGTGAAAGTGAAAGAGCTGGTTTGTGACGAGAACGCCAGTGTGACCATTTTTCTACGTTGGAACTATCTTCTACTTTCTAGACTTCTGTGATTGTCTTTAGGAGATTTTGAATGGCCAAAAATGATACGCATCTTTTGTTACAGAGGACCAAGGAATGTCAACCTGACTCTGTCTTTTGTTTGGTTGCTGTCATTATTTCCTTAGCACGAGTAAAATTTTCTAGCAAACCTGGAAGACTGAAGTGCGACCACAGGTCCCTAGTGCGACCAGGTTTTAGATAAATTCAAAGTAAGTGAATTAAATGTTGATGAGATGAGAAAGTTTCATTGATTATGTCCTTTGATAGGTAAAGTGAACATTAACTTGCTTGTTTAGTTTCTTTTCCAATATGAATCCCAATGATCACTATCCTGGTCCCACTGCAATCTTGTGGTCGCATCGAAGATGAACTGGTCACAAGTGTGTCTAGATTAATGTGGTTAAACTTCATGACCTCTTTTGATTTGATGTTTTAGGCATCGTTTTGCACAGCAACAGTCATTGAACAACCTACTTTTACAACAATCAGTCAGAAAGCTTGAAACATCAACAATGAATATGCCAGGAAGGATAGTAATTTTGTGGTCGCACAAGGGTCCTCTTAGTCTAAGAAACAGATCTGAATCTAATCTTGGATCTGAATGATGATGTTAGTCTAGTTAGGATCTAGATCTAAGGCTTACAAATTCAGTCAGTTAGTTCTTAGGTATTTTGCTGTCATTTCAAGTTGTATTAATTACTTATGTTTCAGCATTGCAACTTATCAAAGATGCACAGCAACAGCATGGACTACGACATGGGGACTATCAGAGATATAGGTGGGAACTCAGAGCAGCACAAAATAACTTTCTATATCCACTTTCAATGATTTCTTGTTACTGTGCTTTTTGTCCCACATTTTTCAAAATCTCCCTTAAAAATATATTGAATATGTGATACATCTCCCCTTCTTTAAAGTTCTTTTCATGCACTTTACAGTTTTCATCACCGGAAAAAAACTTAAAATTCCTCAAAAAATTTTCAAATCCCCTCTCAAATTTATGACAAGGGGAAAACACTGCATTTTCCTATCAAACAGATGAAATGGCAAGAAAGTGCTCCATCTCAGAAGTTAGCTGCTGCTGCTAATACCGTATACTCTACCAGATGGCCTTTAAAAGAAAAATAAGGAATCCAAAGTCCAGTAACTTTGGGATAAGGATCAGAATAGTTTATAGTCTTATAATTTCTGCAGCTTTTATTGATCTTTGCTATATTTTTGTCACAGCAAAATACATGTGTGAAAAAGCCAATGACACATTGGGCATACTTTTAATAGACCCTGTTTCTTATTTTTGATTTGCGACAACAATAGCATCGAGATAATTGAAATGTGCAGCAATAGCAGACAGTATCCGTCTTTTAACGTTTGTGACTTTTCAGCAACATACAGTTAGAACCTTTGAAGTCAGTGAATCTTTGAATTTAAGAAATATTTTTATGCCTGCCTGAAATAATCATACAGGACATGTTAAAATTTTGATCATTGACAAGATGGTCTTACTTTTAAGAGCTAAGTCACAAGTGAATTGGTGTCACAAACTTTGTAATTGACATGCAGGAAAGAATGAAATATGATTAACCTTTTGTATCATGCAGGTTTTCAGTCTTGTAACATGTGCAACATGCCTACAACTGACAAGTGCATAGATTTCTCTCTGTTTTCCCTGTAGGCTCAAATTTTATTGTTCTTATTTTTGCCAAGACCAGAAAATTGACATAACCTTCATTATAGCCAAGTAAGGACAAAGATATTAAAGAGTACTATTTTTAAATTTATTTCACCATGTGGATAGGCCTGTAGGAAATGCTTGGGAACTGAGGAGAAGGTTGTAAATGCATGAAAAAAAGCAGTCATTTCATGTTTAAAGCATAATTTTTAATGGGGATAAGACATGCAAACAACCTAAGATGTTATTGTGGTGTGGTAAGTATATCTTGCACAATTATTTTAAAAAATGTTATTCATTTTTCAGGGCATACTGCTCAAGAAGAATCAAAAGAATTCGGAAGTCATTACACTTCCCACAGGGTAACAGAAACAGAGTCACACCTAAGAAGATAACACCAGAGATGCTCACAGATGCAAGGTAACTTCAGATGCTTCAGTTATTGTTCAAATTGTTTATATTAGTGCCATGATTACAACAGGTGATATGGTGGAGTTGAGCCTCAAATGGACAGGGGTAGTTATTTGTTTCACAGTCTAATGAATCCTCATTATTTTTCATAAGATAGTTTATGAGATTCACTGTGGGAGTGTAATGTATACACTAATATTTACGTGATGATTTCTCAAAAATGGTCAGGTGGCGAGGAAATGTACACAGTTTAAAGTTTTTGGAAAAATTTATGTGGATTTTTTTAGATTTTGAAGCAAATATCTATTTATCCATGTCTCTTTAAGTAATGTCAGTTCTGGATCCTCCAGTGTTTTTATGTAAATCTCAAGTGATTGTAATTGTAATCATTATGTTTTCTTGGAAATGTTATTCTGTAATGATTATCACTGTGTAAGAGTGAGGCAAAGTGTCTGGCGAATGCCTAATAAAGATTTGAACTTGAACTTGTAATGGTGGTTTTCTTAGCTACTCTTACACTTTCAGTAACTGATACTGATAGTTTCACCCTTAACTTAATAACAAAAGGAAAGAGAAAAAAAATAATGAGAATATTTGGACAAAAAATATCTGTTTCTTTCCTCCATCATGTCTTTCTTTGTATCCATGCTAAGTCTAAGGAAAGTATTTTTAGAGAGGTATCTGATAAATGTTTATCAGTTGATAATGTTAGAAAGGCTAGCGGGAGTTTGGTCTCTAAACTGTATGATAATAAACAGGGTGTGACAACATGTTAAGTATAACAGGGTTGAAAGAGTACTTTACATGATAATGTTCACACTTTACTTTAATCATAACTCCTTGTCTGCAGGTATCTGCAACTTCCCTTGTTCTGTGCAGAGCGCTGCTGGTCATATGGCATGCAGCTAAAATCAGAAGCGAACACTGAGCCTCGCAAGCGCTTTCATATGGCTGCCAAACTGAAGAAGGCTGTGGTGTACTCAGAAGAGCTGGAGGCAATTGGAAACAGTCACAAATGTGATGCCAGGACCAAGCTAGAGTGCCAGGTGAGTTGTTTATATTGGAAGTCTTTATCAATAAATTTGAAAGAATTGCTCATAATGCAATAAAGAAAAATCAAAATGGAAAACCTGTCTACCCACAGCATGCAACGGGGAAGGATCTACACTACCAAAACACTCCCTTATCTTGAATTTGTTTTATTTTTGTTTTTTATATTATTGTTAAGAAGTTTCTGCTCTCAATTATTTCTTGTTCAAGATTACACTGTATGAGATCCTTTTTGTTGCACTTTTAATTTCATCCACAGGCTTATAATGCTTGGATCAAAGGAAGTCTGGACTTTGAAAGTGAAGACTGGGAGAGAGCAATGGAATATTACACAAAAGCAAAGTAAGGAAATTTTTCACAAATCACTACCAGTTTTCTTTGTGGTGATAGACCGTTTAACCCCGCTAGAATCTGTTACAGGTAATACACATGAAGTGACCCAGTATAGTGTAGTAGAAGAAATGTCTTGTTAGATGGTTTGCACCAGGCCTTGTTATTTTTTTTTTGAAATCACCACTGTTGATTATTTGTGTTTGTCCATTTGCTTCTTGAAGCGATTTTAATATTAATATCTGTTTTGATTACTGTGTTTGTAACATTGTGCATTGTAAGGACATACATAAGACGGACCTCTGACCCATGTCTATATTAAGAACAGAGATAGTAAACACCCCNCCCCCCCCCCCCCACACACACACACACACACACACACACACACACACACACACAAAAGGAGATTTTGATAAGAAAATATTCTACAGTATTGAATGTCAGTGAAAGAAAATCACAGAAATTGTCTACAGGATTTTCTAGGTAAGTGAATGAACAGCTTTTCATAACATGGACCTCTCTCATGGCTTAACACATACCATCCCCAGAACTATCTATGAAAAACTAGCAAATGCCTTCACAGAAGAGTTGCAGGCTATTTATCAACAGCGGGTGGATGAAATCGCCCCAAATTTGCGCTACTGTGCCTACAATATTGGAGATGAGTCTGCATTGCAAGATCTCCAGAAGATGAGAATAGCTGCAGGCGAAGACCAGCTTTCCTTCAAATTAGATGTAAGTCTTCCACAAGTCCTATTATAAGATCAAAAATTATCAGAGATATCAGAAAGAATTTTTACTTACTCCGTGGTCAGCCTTTAGTCACATTGGTGATCGGGCACATTCATTCACACTCTGCCATTTCTTGAATGGGTACATTCATTCACACTCTGTCATTTCTTGAATTCACCATCTGGGGTATGATTAAGTAGACTAATATGCCAGCAGCACCTGATATCTTTTCAGCTATCTTTCTCAGCACCAGTTAAAAGACTGTGGATCAGAGTAGTGGGCATTCTTTTAAACAACCTCACATCTGGTGTCATCTGTTTATCAGTAATATGAATTCCCATCATCTGCAGCAATTTTCAGATGTTCAGTTTTGTTCCATTGACTAATTTCTATGAAACAAAATCATATATACGTCTTACTTCCTCTCCGATTCAAGAATTACCTGTTACAGGCACATCCATTAAAATGGTTTTTCACCAATGCACATGCTGCTGAAATTAAGCTTATTAAGATTGCAGTAGAACAATGTCCCATTTCATCCAAATTTTTACAGGACCTCCTGTCCCAGACCAGGGAGAAGCAAGCAGCCACTCTTTCTGAGGTGACATGGCGAGGACGCACAGTTCCAGTCAAAGTGGAGGCTGTGCGACTTTTCTTGCTAAACATGCAGGATCTTAATTCAGAGCTGGAAGTGGCTGAAAGTTTGGACAGTCGTGTGTCTATCTATGAGAGCATCCTCAAACAGTGTATTGATGCTCAGCAAGCTCTCAGAGACACTTTGCAAGAAGATCAGGTATCAATCTAAGGACTGTCCTATTTCATTTCAAAACTAAGGTGACCATATGATTTAAGCAACATGTGAAACAAAGCCAGCCAGGTCTCTGTCCTTTTCACTCTTGTCGAATACATGCATGAGACTTTTTTAATGAGACAGAAGTTACCTCTGCCTTGATTCACTATCAGAACACTGTCAGAGGAGAAACATGATGTATTTTATCTTCAAATTATAGTAGAGTGTTTTTGTTATTGTTATTTATTTATCTCATGATACTATACATCAAACTTCTGAAAGTGAAAAAAACAGAAACAAGTCACCCGCTCTCTATGATAAATAATGCCGACATTTTTGATACAGTGAACTTCTGCATGTTAAATTTTCCCATTTTCACTGACAGTCTCTGCTGGGGTCTCGGTTTAATTATTCTCCATCCTGTGTTTCAGGGGTTCAAGGCAGCAATCCGTGGTCAGCCTGTGGAGGGCAAGGTTTCTAACCAGCATTATCTCCACTCATACCTGATGTACATCCGACTGACCACCACAATAGACAGGAATTTGCTGATGGTAGAGAACCTTAAACAGAACCTACCAGAGAATAACCCAGAAGAGGGACGCAAGCTCACCAAGCCTCAGGATCTTGTTAGGCTATATGACATTATTATACAGGTGGGTGGCTATAGGGCACTGAACTTCCATTTCTTATAATATGACTTTCTGAAGGTCTGATGGCGTGCTGTCTTCTCTCAGAATTTTTGTTGCAGGAAATAATATGTGCAAGTCATGCTCAGGTTGCAAAATTTGCAAAAATGAGAACCTTTTTTAACAAAGAACACCATTATAGTATTTCAGGATTTACATGAAAATTTGGTGACAATCATGAATTTTAACATGCTGCAAAGAAACCATTGAAACAACCTGAATTCATGTATACTGTGATGTTTCATCTCTTTTTCAGAACTTGAATGAGATACCTAACCTTCATGGTATACAAGACGATTCTGCACTAGAATCTGAAATAGAGACATCTGTTTTAGGATATAAAGCTTTTAGGTAAGTGAAGAGGTTCAGTGTTTACTTGGCTACATTTTTCACTCACTCATCCTTAGTGTGGAAACAATGAATTTCTGCATTGGTCATACATGAGTCACACGATATCAGAGCCCTAAAGTCATGACTAACCTTTTCCTGCCCCGACTTTCTCTTAACTGAGTCGATGTTTAGGGATAACTTCCCAATCTTTAGGAAAGTTCTTTTCATCATGGCAAATAATCTTGTTGTGCATCAGTTCTAATTGTTTTCACCATTGGCAGGGTAGATCTGGTATTGACAAGCTGTACTGGCAGGTCACATATCAACATTTGCAAAAGTTCGCAATAACGATGAACACGGAGTTTGAATAATTGAAATGAGCTTGTGTGATTCAGTTTTCATATGGAAATACCACAACCATATGCAGTGATAGTAATCTTGTGCAACTTTGTTCTTGGGTAGTGCAGAGAGAGATGCACTGGGCCGTAGATGTTTGTTTCAGAATGCTATGTTTGGCAGGAATGGGTTAATGCTTAATACAGTCTGTACAAAATTGATTTACTTTCAGCCACAGTAAAGTACTTTATGAGTCATACTCATAGTAATGACATTGTTAAAGTAAGACAATATACTAAAAAGCATGTGATGTATAAGAATTTCATTTGCTTCCCATGATCAATTCTAGCGTGATGAGTTTAATAGAAATGATGCATGATGTTGTAGAGCTGTCTCATAGATTGTCCATGACTCCACAAGAGAAAGGTTTACAATTACTTGGTTTGAATTTCTGTTTTCCCCAGGTCTTTTTATATAGCTCGGTCTTTTGCTAGTGCTAAGAAATGGAAGGAAACTTTAGCTTTGTATCAAAGGGCATTGGACAACTGTCAGAAAGCTCTGAATGGATTGAAGAAGCAAACACAAACACCAAAATTGAAGGTGAGAAGGAATGAAATGAATTATTAATTGGTATGCAGGGTTACAGACAATAAGGAGAAATGCCACAAATGTGGGACTTTGTCATGAGAAATCCGGCAGTTTTTTTTTGGTACCATTATGTTTGTGAAAGAGAAAATGAAAACATAAAAATGTTTTTGGACGCAGACTCTATCTTGAGGTTGAGTGTGCATTTCAGAACAGAGGAGTATGCATTCAGAACGGAACGTTCAATCAACTGAATTCTCAGGGCTCTTTGTGATTATGCAGTCAGATATAAATATCCTTCACATAATTAATGTGACTAATGATTTTTTCCTGCATTAGACAAACATCAGAAACCATACATCAATTAGCATGACTTCGAAATCATAAAAGTAAATGTTATTGAATACCTGATCACTACTAGCTTTGAATAATAAGTCTTTTTACAGGACTTGATATTTACTGCTTCTTCAGAGTCAGTGAGGGGAAGAGGTCAGATCTGAGTGGGCAAGCTACAATGAATGCATTTTTGTGGGTTTTTTTTAAGCTAAACGTGGTTCCATGCAGAAGGGTGTTATAGGAAAATTCAAGAGGTTTCATAGGAAAATTCAAGAGATTTCAGGACTCAGCATCCATTTTAAGAAAAGCTATGGCTTTCAAACTTACACATGATCTCTTTAAGATCTAGTCATCACCAAGTATGATTAAGTAATTTGTATGTGGTTGATTAGTTTGTTTCCCTTTGCACAGAGAGATATCACAGAACTTGAAGAGTTGCAACAGAAAATCAGTGGTCAGATGTACTCGTGTCAAGCCTTCAGCATCCTTGATTCCAGTACTGCAGGAGAACAGAGTTTCTCTACACCAGTCACCGACAAAAGAGTAAGTCATCATCACAGTGGTGGTCACCGCCACACTTCATAGTTTGTGCACAATTTAATAATGACAGGTATAGTTGTACTGCATCCCATATCCACACTGTCAAAGGAGCGGAGATCCTGCCTTATAAGGTCGGGGTGGTAACAGTGGATATGATGCAGCATTGTCGTCAGTAGAATTCCCAAGGTACAAGATCATGTGCTTTTTCTCCAACTTTTTTCAAGAGGGTGGAGTCATTTTAAGTCTCTAGACTTTTTTGTTTTTTCATAACTAAAAGTTATTTACATAGTGTTGTCTAACTTTATATGCTGGTGGTAACTACGGGAAACATGAAAACAGTGTAGTTGCCACCAGCAAGCAGAGTTAAATAGCAATATGCATATGACACCTGCATGACAGATTGGGCCTCGTATGCTGTGTTCCATATGAACTATAATGTAGCTTTTTTCATCATGTCCACTGGTGATATTGGTCACTACCTATCTTGGTCAAAAATACCAGTCCTACCACTAGCCTTGTCTTGTTCAAGAATAATATGGTTAACGAAGTCTACATATTTTATTGTTTAACCTGTTTGTCTTAAGGATACTTGTATGATCAGGGATACCATTTTTTCACCTTTGAAGTGTTGGAGTTTGATTGGTTTACGTAATTATGACACTTCCCATCAGAATTATTTCTTTTCTTATATCATCATCATTACGAAGAAAAAAAATTTCATGACATGGACTCAGTTTTGTCCACAGCCTCATATTTGTGTTATCATGCTGCTAACTTTAAGTTTATATTCTTCCCGGTTCAGCCCCTTGAAGAGAGGCTGGATGAATATGTTGTGGAGAAATCTCTGACCAGCAAGAAAGCAACACTGACCAGATTCCCACCAGACTTTGAGCCCATTCCCTGTCGACCACTGTTCTTTGACCTTGCCCTCAACCATGTGGAGTTCCCATCTCTAGATGACAAACTGGAGCAGAAGAAGGCAGGGGGAGCTGGTGGCCTTACAGGGATGGTTAAGGGTTGGTTGTGGGGTGGGGGCAAGAAGTAAGAATGGTGTAGTTGTTTGTGAAAATGACCTCAGCCTGTATGGACATTTGACAGCCAGTAAAGACATCCTCACTAAGCCTCATAGTATTCACAGGAATTTCTATTTGTGTTGCAGCCAGTCACAACAAGACTTGAGGTGTGTTTTTCCTCTTCCATCATATCGGGTCATTTGTCTGATCTGGAAATTTCATTTATACATAAATACGGAAATAATTTTTTTAATTCACATTAATCTGATTCAAAACGAAGTTGTTTGAAGTGGCAGATGGTCACCCCTTTGTAATGGCAAAAGTATAATTAAAGAGCAGTTTTACATGATAGATATGATAGCTACTTCACATTCACTCAAAATTTTTCCACAAATACTTACCATTCACTTATAAAATCAGTATTTTTATTACTAGTTTGTGCCCCTGTTCTATGAACTACAGCGTGGCTGATTAAAATACCAACTCAAAAATTCATAGGCTTTACAGTAATAACGGTAAGATCTAGAACTTAAACATCTTATAAATTGAAGAGTGATGCAACAAATATTGTTCCAAAATTTAACTCATGCAAAAATTAAAATTCGTGCTAGTACTGGGCATAACTAGCGGCATTAAAGAGCCACATAACAGGGAAACTTCATTACAAATTATTGTTGCTTTCTTTGAATTCCTAGATCCACATTAGTCACTTCCTGTATGCCAAATAAGGACAACTTCAAAAAAAACACATCTTTTGTGAATTTTTTACTATGCTCTGGAGCTTCTTGGCAGCATTCTCGATGTGCCAAGTTTATTTTAAGCTTGTAATTTTTTATGTATAAATTGTAGTGCTTATACTTTCAATTTTAGCAATCAGCACAAATTCAGTGATCACCTTTTTTGTCTGAAATCATGGTTTCTAGTCTGGCAATTTCTCACTCATTGTGACTAGCTGCAAGACGTCTCAAGAGGTTTATCAACTGCCAAGTTAATGTATTGTATCTGTTTATTCCCACCTTCTTCCAACACGATGTGGCATCATGAGCACTGTTGATGGTAGTATTTACCAGTAGCTCTTAACAGGATGATAAGAAGGTATTGATGAGATTGCATTATTTGGGGCTGAGAGTTAAACAATTATAGGAGCACTTTAGATGACTAAGTTAGTCATAATATAGGTGTACTCCATGTTGCTAGTGTGTAGCCTGAATTACGTATAGTGTGGAAGAAGCATATTTATGTGACTTCAGTCTGATGTGGATAGGAGTCTTGTGTGTACAGTGTACACTGACTGAGAAATTATATTGCACGGCTTGAGCAAATTGACTTTAGTTTTCATAAATGATGAGCTTGAATGATGGAAGTTTGCAAGATGTTAAATGATTTTGATGAAATGCAAACTCGTATGAAAATTTACGAAGGCTTAGCAAACAGCATCTACCTTTTGTTATAAAGTCACATTTTGTTGTTCAAGTCTCTCGTTTATGCGAATAAATTTCCTTAATGTCCATTTTAGAAACTTTGTTTAAATACAGGTTGCTGCAAACAGGAGCAGGCTTTTCTTGCAATTGTGTGGCATTTATGTGCTTCTTTGGGCTCAATTTTCAGTATATGATTCTTTCTTTTGAATGCTACCTAGTCACAGCTTCTGATAAAAGGCTTATATTGATAATGACTGGATGTCATCAAACTTTGATTATTTTAGCATGGACCCATCGTGAATTGTCTAAGAGGGGAATCTGCTGTAAAGAAAAGAAAACAACAGCAAACTCTTTCTGCCTTTGCGGGACTTTAGGGTTGTTCTGAGAACTTAATTTCATAGCAGTAGTGAGAGCTTAAAGATAGAGCAGTGTCAACACTTTAAAAACTCAAGGATTTCTTGAGTTTCAGTATTTTTACATAACAATTTTACAGACAAAGTGAAGGGTCAGGGTCTTCTCTTTTGAGATGAAAACTGCATTATGCCCTTAGTTCAAAATATTTGACACCTCAAACCTGTAGAAAAAATTGATTATTTAATATATAGAGAGTTGTAGGCTTTAAAATGCTGTTTGTTAAGCCAGCAACATGAAGTCCTTTCACAGCAATCAGTTTTAAAGTCATTTTAAGGATTGACAGTGATTTAAGGCACTGCATGTTAATATCATTTGCAGTAATAATGATGAGATATCTCTGCAATATTTTATTTGCTTGCGTACAAGTGTGATCACGGCATTTATATTGAAGAACTGTTTGTTTTATGCAAAGGACATGTGCTTTTCAAAATGTGATCAGCTGAATGTTTTTGGGAATATTTGAACTGCTGTGCCGAAAATGTGCATGTTGGTAGATGGAATTTGCAACTAGAGATGGTGACCGCTTGAATGTGATGTATGTACTGCTGTATGGGAAACTGATAAATTGAGAATCATCACTTATTTCTTCTTTGAGCGTTTTTGGGACACAAGGTGTTCACGTGCTTGTATGAATGTTGTAGGGTGTTATGTGAAAACCTTTTCTGAACAAACAAAAATAGGAATAAAGTTTTAAGGAATCAAGTAATCCTTGAAAGGAATTTATGTTTAGTTCTGGGTAGAGGATTAGTAAATGTGACAAAGAAACTGCTTGCTTACATGCTGTATGTGAGCATTTTGAATATGGTTGTGGTGGTTGAGAAGTATGAATATATGTGTACCTAAACCCTGGTTTTAAGGAGACTGCAGCAGAGCTTGGGCCTTCTTGATACCAAAACAATGATAGCCTTTTAACATTTCACTGTTCTAAAAGCTTGTTGTTTGGACATGAGAGAATTGGGGCAACTGTTTTGTCAAGAGCGTAAAGTGAAATGCTCAACCTGTGACTTGTCATCAAATATGGAGAGTGCACTTAGAACTCAGGACAATAGTTGTATACTCACTTGTTGCTAGAAGTCAGACATCTTCCTCTTCATGTTCCAAAAAGCTAGTTATGAAGCTTTGATAATACAAAAATATTATATTTCACTGGGTGAGAAGCACCCAGATAAAAGTTTGTACATTACTTTTCTTCATGGATGTGGTATTCATCATCCTTATTTCTTCCGTGTTTGAATGTATCTGAGAAGGATGCCAGTATGACTCTTTGCAAATCAAGGAGAGTATCTGTTTCATTTTGCACTGACATGTTCAGTATGTCTGTCCTGTCAAACATTGTTAGCACCAGACAGTGGACCCCACATTATCACAAGTCTGTTGGGAGTGCAGAAAGATTGTGGGTGTATACATGTAATACACCTTTGATTTTCCAGCTTTGTCATACATCCCTAGATTTGCTATTTCATCGCCTCCATACAAAAACCCTATATCTGCGTCTTTGTTACGTAAGGAGTTATGGCACCAAGGTGACTGTTTTATTTCACTCATGTTGCTCACTTGATTTGATCTGAACCTCGACTTACTGCCTGATTATATGATATTCAGTAGTGAGCAGTTTCCATGGAAAGGTATATTTGCATCAAATGAAGAATATGCATTGGTATCATGGCTCATTGACATATTCGGTTTCCTCAAAGGCATTGGCTCTTTATGGAATCCTTGCCGTCATTCACTGCTTTTGGTTTATAAGGTCTTGTCTGCCTCTTTGTGACACAAAAACTTCTGAGAAATCTTCTGTCAGAGTTGGGAGGTCTTCTTCAATGCAAATGAAGTGGTAGTAATGAAATCAAGACTGAAAGGTGCAGTTGGTGATATTTACAGGGTTTCCCAGATTCACAGATTTTATTCTATAAAATATCAGCATGATTTATATGAAGAAGAGCCAAGCTTGATTAGGAGCAATGTGATGATAGTTTCTGAAATCTGAGAGAATTTTGTCAAACTGCATTGCATCTGAAGTAGGACCTTAAAATTTTTGTAATAAAAATTCTCTATACTGACTTTAATGCGGTGGTCCTGTGTCCATGTCAAATTTCACTGTACTGCTGGTCACACTGTGTTTCACAAACATTAGGAGTGACTACATGTTTTGGGTCTGCGGATGCTAATAGTTGGCTGTAAGGACAATGCAGGTACAACATATTAATAAGACATAATTTTAGATTTTAGTATAATATTAACTAGTACATGAAAGAAATTAGAAGCCTGTATGTGTATTTCAAAAGGTTTATGAAATAATCGTGGAGTAATTCATCCTTCTTGATCTTGATTTCAAACATTTTGTCATGGGTGTGTGGAGTTACCATGTTGTTATTTAATTACCTTTGATTATCTGTTCTATCTGGGTTTATGGGTATTTTGTAAATACTTTGATGTAATTGTGATTTCATGTTAATTTTAAAGTCCAATAGCTTCAAGGCTTGTGGATCAAACTAAGCCATTAGCAGTTTATGTCTACGTCATACTCATGTCCCCTGCAGGAGCATTTATGCAAGAGATGTTGTGTATGGGAGGTCAGCATTTTGAAAAAAAGTAGCATGGGACATAAGTCTCTTTCTCAACTGCGAAAATGTATGTGTGGATGTCAAGCACATTGAAACACAAGAGATCGTGAAAAAAAAAAACTTGCAAGAGCAATCAGTAATCCATGTCCATATTTGTAGACAATAATAAGGTTGTCAATTCATGGTTATGTATGATAGTTGATTTCATTTATGACACACCTTCCTATTTATAAAGTTCTGTCTTGAGCAAAATAGAGAACAGACACTAAGGTTTGCTTGTGGAGAGACAAAAATTTCAGAGAAAAGGAAAATGGTATGGATGTGATGAGACTAAAATTTATACAAGTAAGGTTACCATTAACACCCATGGTGTGAAGTCCAATCATCCATCTTAAACTGTGAACTGTAACTTTACACATCGTTTTGAGTTGTGTCAGAGCTTTGCATACAGGAGCAAAGCATCTGATAATGCTGAAAGCATATTAGGGAAGTGCATGCGAAAGAATGTTTTCTCATTGCATGGACTTGAAAGTCGTTGTGTTAAAGGGTTGACTTCCAGTTACTTGTAAGACCACCTTAAACTCTTACTGCCAGTCTTGCGAACTCAGTCATCTCAGATTAATATAGTGAGTGCTAGGTATTGGTGTTCAGAGGAACAGATATTAGGAACATGTCGCAAGTTTTGTCTGTCTGTGTCACTGTATTGTAAATGTACATAATTTATTTAATTTTATTATCATTATCTTACCATTTTATGGAATGGAATGTTATGGAGTAAATCAAATTTATCTTGAAATAAATCATTTCATTTCTTGAACGACAGTATTCTAGTTCTCCTCTTCATTTCACAGTGTCCTATGTTGTTGTAGCTGCAAGCTGTCAGCTCTTGTGATCTGAGCTGTATTGACTTCGGGCTACAACTTTTTACATATGAACACACACAAAAAATAGCATCAAATTACCTGTGATGTTTTGGATGAGCCTCTGCCAAGGTAACCTTAGCACAGGGGAAGCAATCTTTTGTTGGCTTTTTGACAAGGGAGATAATTAATGTCCTCTCTCCATCATTTACGTAGATTGAATTTACTGTCAGTGAGTGTCAGTGCTCTCTATGAGAAACTTGCACTGTCATTATTCTAAGCATCCAGCTAATCACCAATAGTACTAATACCATTTCACACACTACACGCTGTTTGTTTACATGTACAGCTTGCTCGATTGACCTCACGCTGCAGTCCACTGAACGCAATTTCAGCCAAAGGGTTTTTCATCAAACGTAAAAGAGTATGCCAAAAAAAAGAAAATGACTAGTAGGGTTAGATTTTGATCCTAACTTCCGTCGCTTTTTTTTTTTTTTAGTTGTTTTGTTTCTTTTTCAAATAAAGATACTAGAGAATATTATCATGGCAGTTTGGCGGACACCTATATTTTGATCTAGTACCGTTATCGCTTCTCGGCCTTTTGACTGAGATCAAATAAGTAGTATCTGAATCTGTTCTTATCAGCTTAATATCTGATACGCAGCTCACTACGATATTAAACGAGTTTTAGTCACTGGTGAGATGCTCAAGACTTGCTCTGTTCTTGCAAAGGATCGACTCGATATTGCAGTCGTTCTGGGAATGGTCCAAATAAATTCGTGTACGTTTTTTTTTTTTGTTTTTTTTTAAGTCGGTGTTCGGACGTTTAGAAGACTAGGTTGGCTGCTAAAGTGAGAAGGGAGGGGGACGAGTGGGTGCCCTTCCTGATAAGTTTCTTACTTAGAGCACTACTGTACTCTAGGGTAGGGACGTCATCTTGCAACTGAGGACGATTCCTCCTTCTTTCCCCTCTCTACTAACATCTCTCTCTCTCTCTCTCTCTCTCTCTCTCTCTCTCTCTCTCTCTCTCTCTCCTGGCATCTTCATGCTCAGACTGACGTGTTAAATATCTGTAATCTGTAACATTCTCGCCTCATTTGAGCGTGTCAGCGCCCTCATAATTATAAATGCAGCAATGACGAGACGATGAAGTACACACAAATCCTGCACTGTATTGCTAGACCCTGTTGAGCCGAATGTGGGCGGTTGCGCATCGCTCTCTCGGCTCCCAGCGCCCTCTCCTTCTCCTCTCGCGCTCTCCTCATCCTCCTCCAAGCGAGAGGGGGACGCGAAACGCGGAAGTTTATGTGCGCGGAAGAGAACTCTGTCACCGAGGCACATCCAAGTGGTCTACATCTAATCTAGCCCATCTTTTATCTCTCCTCTTTACTGTCTGTGAATCGCACGGATTTTCGTAAGGAATCCACCTCCTTGGTCACACTTAGGCTAAAATACTAATCGTAAGTATTTTTCTTCAATATGTAACCGTAAAAAAAAAAGCGTGTCAGTGGGTCATTGCGTTCATATTATCAATTCATTTATATTTTTAGTCGCACTTTTAGATGCAGGACGAATGAATGAATTATGTCAATACATTTCTGTAGACAACAGATGAAGTTTACAGTAATTTCTGTCTCATTTGTACTGCAGCTGACTTACCCTGTTCTAAACAATGGTTTTACTCACTTCACTAACCCTAGATGCATTAGAATTAGATCTAGGTCTCAGCAGAATTGCAAAAATGATGGCTAAATTAGTTCTTGAAGTGTGTACTGGAGCCGTTACGGATGTTATGCCAGCATACAGGTCACACATTGTTATAGCATCCTCTCTCGCGGTTGGTGGTGAATGTCAGTAGGTCAGCTGTCAGATGAAAACTTCATGTGAGCCTATTGTCACGAACCTCTCTGATCAGGGCAGGAGTTAGAATCAATTATTTTCATTCGGATTATGGTTGTTATATCCCTTTGCATGCGGACATAGCTTTCATTTTCCAGTTTCTAGTACCTACGACTCCTCTTTTCCTCTTTTTAGCAAATTGGATCGTCGGAACTACCGTTTAACGGCAACATCTTTCACACCACAATGTGCTTTACATTATTTCCCTATAAATATTACTGAATAACAGCAACTTTCTTTTAATGACAATTTTTCCTTGCCCTCCCGAGGAGTTGCGATTAAGTGGAGTTGACTGTATTTGGCAGATGTAGAAGAACCTCACGAACTCAAAATCCAAATGATTCACCAATTATACTAAATATGTGAGGTGTTCGAGCTGGTGAGTAAAATTTGAAACAGGGGACTCGGGACCAGAATCGGATATTTCGATTCTTCGACTACTTGAGATTCGAGTACAAGGGCTCTGCTGCATATATGTAATGATGCAGGTTTTTAACACACGTTTTTAGCCCTAAGTGGGTGCCTGGTATGTAGCCTAATAAAAACACGCAGCAGACTGACTACACGGGAATGTCTTTTCGTCTTCTTCCTCCGCTTATACAAGGATTTTAAGTATTAACGCCGATATCAGTTATAAATGCCACTAGGGTTACTTGAGTTACAGTAACAGCTTTCCGGAAGTTTTTTATTTATTTTTTTGATGAGGATTACATAATATAAACAGACGAAGAGATAGCTAAGTGAATAGAAAGTTTTTGTCCTTTCTTTTGTGCCTCTGTTCATAGGACAGACATAGGTGAAAGACCCATCCAAGGTTCGTCCTTACAATGCAACCATCGAAAACATACTAACACGAACATATTGTATATTTTATGAGCTTCTACAATCCTTCCCGTCATGGTTCTCGGGAGAGCTCTGTCTAAAAAAAAATGTTTATTTTCATTTTACGCACTATTAACCTGTATGAAGAGCATTCCCAGGATACACGAAGGTCTTAATCCCACAGCTTTTGTTAAATTAACCGCAGCGGATCTCACACTGGAGGAGTATAAAAGACACACACAGTGATAACGGTTATCAAGATGACATGCATAGGGAGACATCCTCATTCATGGAATACTTATAAGACTATAGTATATTTATTCTGCACATGTTCTTGAAAAAGACATACACACATAATATGCAGACACACACACATAAACACACACACATTAACACACACACACACACACACACACACACACACACACACACACACACACTCATACATACACACACATACACACACACACACACATACACATAGCACACAACACATCACACACGCACACACACATTACACACACACACACACACACACACACACACACACACACACACACACACAAATACATACACTAATGAAATGCTGTATACATGCCACTGGCAGGACCTGATAAGCTCAAAGTATAAGAAACCAGTGTATATTTTCCACTTTGCTGATGATAATTATACTGTATTCTATCGCGATTGTAAAAAAATTGTTACAGAACATAAGGAACTCTAGAGCAAAACAAGGTAACAAACATGCGGTTGTTTTAAATCTATGATGAGATTCAAGATTGTAAGATCTCACTAATGAGATATTACAATGTATCAGCACTTCCTCGCTGCCGTCTACAAACAGTCAGTCCACGTAATCACAACTTAGGCGCGTTATAAAAATTGCGATTAAAATCAATTGCGATTATCCAGTGACTTGATATAGAAAAAATAGCATTTTGTGCTGTGAAAGATATTGCAATCGAACGGTAGTTGCGATTATCCGGTTTGCGATTAGCGGAGTCGTCCGTACTTATTTTTAGTTTCTACATCGACCTGTAGCCTGAGGCTAATTGGGGTTACGGCATCCAATATTTACCTCATTCAAAGAGGATGAGAATTTTGAAGGACATACGGTAATTAAATATCAAATTTTGATGAGAGAGCTGAAGTGGGTCATTAAATGTGCATGCTGCGTGCTTGAAATGGTGTTTGGAGTGGATAAAATAGTGATGCACAGTTAAATAGGAAAATGACATTGGCGTCGTGAAAGGTTAGTGAGTGTGGAGT
>JAWQUT010000008.1:1829944-1847255 GCA_033807755.1 Ellobium chinense | reverse complement strand
ACCACCACCCATTCCACCCCTCTCCCATGTATGCTTTTAAGACGAGCAATTTCAATTTTCAAGTGAATCAAAACCATGAAAGAATGGGTTCTACCTCCCTACCAACCCGAGAAACACTGATTGAGAGAACAGAATAGGGAAAATCCGCTTTTGTAAGAGGCGTTGCCCTAGCAGTAGTTTTTCATCGCTGACATTGAAACGAAAAGAAAAGAACAAAAAAAAACCAGTTCTTTTAAAAAAATCTGAATCACACGCTATCATACATACATGCCGGTGTCGTTAGAAACTTGCTCTACGGGATGTGGGATGGTTTTGTAGCAAGCGTCTCTACTCTTGCGTTATATTAAGTAACGTGCTTAGCGATACAGAAATTCGACTCTGGCTGTGAATGTTGAACTCTACGCTTCTGTGAAAAGCATTGAAAGACACCGCATTTCGTGTGTGCTTTTTTGAGATTTTTTTGCCCTTTTTACGAGTTCAAGTGCATGTAAGTTGTGTACAAATAATTTTTTTATCAGTAGGTACTACATTATGCCATCGTGTTTCAAGTAAAGATAAGATATTTGCTTAGCACTTAAGGATGCATATATATAAAATTGAGATGGGATTCATGATGTCGAACCTCATTTATTCGAAATACCCGTGTAACCATTGTAATACTTTGTCCCCGAATCACCATTTCCTGCATTAAATTTACCTCACAAATTCGAAATTTTGAACTACTCCCAAGGAATTCTAACTCTGGACTTAACTACTGTGCTGTACCATAGTCTTACCATACGATAATTCCACGGAACTTGTCTAGTCAGTTACCATGAAAACAAAGCCACGAGTTTGTCAAGTAGAGAGGCAGCCACTTTTGATCTTATCTATTAATTTACTTGTATGTTGTGAGCGGTTGCAAAGTTGTCAAGTTCACCGTTAAGAGGGTTAGTCTAGTATTATTGTGCTGTCGTAGTTTTAGTGTGTGCAATGGCATCTTTTGTGGTAACCCTACGTAGCTGGGAATAGCAATCTAAGCAACTCGCTTAGTTAAGTTTAAGAAAATGGAATGTTTACTCAAGCTTGGAAATGTTAACAGTGCATTTTGGCCTCGTTGTCTTTAAAGATGGAGTTATTTTTAAAACTCGCACAATTAGCTTTTAGCTTTTGTTCTGCCTGAGGGAAGAAAAGAGATGCGGGGTTTGCGCATATCGATTATTATCGACTTTGTATTGTTAAGATTCAAGATCAAAAGAAAGAGAGAGAGAGAGAGAGAGAAGAGGCAAAAATGCGACCAGGAGCGGTGCCCCAGTTTTCGATAGGGATCAATACCTCAGCGCGCATGCTTGGCACGGGTTCTCAGAGGCGCGTGCGTGTCCGTGCGCCTTTAATGATTATCTCGCTTTATATATGATATTTATTTCATCCCTCTACGGGTTGCCACTGTTTACTATGTGCCAAGGGTTTTACACTTCTTGACTCTGTAACTCCATGTTCGAGAACTCTACGTCGATTTTCTGAATGTTTGGGCGACTGGGTGTAGGATAGTGGGATGGAAATGGGGTGAGGGTCTATAAACATTAGTGGGCATTTTACCCCCAAAACAGCAATAACAAGACCTCACCTCACTGTCGGAAACATTAAAACAGAGTAGAGTTTCGACTTGTTCTTATATCTCAAATTTACAATGTAAACCACATCTGCCTTACTGTTTTGCTTCGAGCAACAGTTTGGAGTGCTCATCTTCTCAAAACTTAAACAAAAAATGACTTAAGCAAATGTGGAATAAGCGTGGCGATATATTATAGTGCAGCCACGCGGGGTCCCTCAACATGCGGGACCCGTGGCATTTGCATCTAGGCTAACCCGGCACTGCTTGTAATGCAGAGAACATCTTAGGGTATTCCTTGATCTAGACTGGGTTGTAGATACCCCAGGCTGAAAACCCTTGTTTTATGTTCATCATGCTACATGTTTCTCGTGCCGCAGTACTACCCTGGTGTAATATGAGGATGAGGATATGGCGAGGACTTGATGAGTACGGGTGGGGATGGTTTGCTCACACTGTGACTGAATGGTTACTAGTGGAATTCCTCACCGGCTGTTTTTGGAGCAGGGCCAATAATGAATCAAATTATGTAGACTATAGATAGTGGACACAATTGCTGAAAAACTTGGTAAAGAGAGCTATCAAAATCGGAGCATGATATTCAGTGTTTACATTTTGCACTCACCTGTTGCACATACCAAGCAAATCTTTTGTGCAGCATGCTGTTGAGTGGCACTAATTAACTAGGGCCGTGTTTATCTACATGCTCACTCTTGCGCGCTCTCTCTCTCTCTCTCTCGCTTTTTCTCTCTTTCTCTCTCTCTCTCTCTCTCTCACACACACACACATACACACACTCACTCTCTCTCTCGCACACTCACATACACACANACACACACACACACACACACACACACACACACACACACAAACATACACACATCTTTCCAGCTTCCAATTTCCTTTTTTCTCTCACCTCTTAATATCATCAGGTCTTTTAGTCTAATGCAAGCAGTGGCAAGCCTATAAAGTGCTTTATTATTGGAGAGGTTGAGCCGTCCCACCATTGATTTCAGTGCTTCATTTACTGTTGTAGAGCAAACACTATAGCCAGCATTGTATAAAAGATTGAGATATTTTGAACCCCAACACATCAGTAAGAGATTGAGAGACTTGGCATTATGTCAAGAACGCAGCTTATTACACGCTTTTTTACTCAATGCCTCCTCCTCCCCATCTCCCAATACCCTGATATCATTTTCCTGTACTGTACAATCTCACTTTCAACAATATAATTACAGTTGTATCATGCATAATATAATCATTTGACAACCAGATTAAAATTACGTGTACTAGGAAGTACTGAATTACAGGGAATAGATCCACATTCCGAATGAGATGTGTCATGCACAAGAGTGGTATTTGTAACTATAAATGTAACGGTACATACTGTGAATAGTTAGGGTTTAAGAGATTTTTAGGTCTTTATATGCATGTCTTGAGCTGTCGTGTTGTCCATTATATGCTACCAGCCTATGTAGTGGCCTGGGTTGAAGTTCACAGACATGTACCAAATCACTGGCGCTAATTATTTTCTTCTTCTTTAGCCCTATAAATGAAATAATATGTTATTCCATACATTTGTCTGTGATTTCAGCATTTTGTTTTCATGGAGATTAAAGTACGTGTACTATCATTGCTTTATTTTTCAATGGGAAGGAAATAGGGGGTCAATGCCCATATTTTTAACAAATCTCTTTCAAAGATGGACACCTCTCCTTCTGACTTCGTCCCTAATTCTTTATTAGACCTATGCTGTTTTTGACAGTGTGTCTTACACACTTTATTTTTGTAAATCCCAAACTATATCGAAAACTTTTGAGTTGGATGTTTTATCTAGATCACAGATCTTTTAACATAATCTCTTAACCCCTACACTGTGGCTGACGGGAATCAAAGTAGGGGATTCCATATATAAACGTATCAATCGGTGATTACTATGTGACTATTACTATGTGCCAGAAACTAATACTTATTGCAGTACTGCTGAAGGGTGGAAACCGTAGCCTGAAGGTCGCGCGACAAACTAAACAAAAACAAAAAAAATAAAACAAAACAAAAAACTACAGTGGATAGGGTTGCCACAGGGCTTGGAGTTCTGCTCGTCTCATCTGAGGGGGAGTATCACCAGTCCCGACAGCCATGGTCGTTGTTCGAAGCAAAAAAATGCCAGAACCTTGGCCTGATTTTGGCCCAAAATCGATATTCTAGCTACCCGTGTCCTGAAACGTACTGCTGCAGCGGTTCTACGGCAATACGAGACTCAAGCTCGACATAACGTTCATCCTTCACCAGTTTTCGAAATGTACTTATGTCAGTGGCATGCTCTCAGTACAAAATGATACCATAACGTAGGTAGAATTTCAAAATTCAGGCTGACAAATTTAGATTTAGCTTAAGTCGCGTTTTGCATTTTTGCTCTTATACGCAGTGTTCACCATCACCCTTTTAAGATCAAGCACTTTGTCCTGGATGAACTTTTTTGTCTAAAACTTGAACAAGATTGTTTGAATTTTTTTTTTATTTTTTAGTGTGCTATGTGTTTTACACGTAATCAAATATAAATAAAATACAGTTCATGCTGGTAATGGAGAAAATGTAGGTTACCTATTGTCTACTGAGGCAGCGCTTTGACTACTTGATCGACGTGCAGTGCAGTCCCATGTTCCCAGTTTTGTTTGGATGTGGATGGGGACAGGGTGGGGCGAGATTTGCAGATCAGCACGTGCAGAATATGATTCACTACGAAATGGCGTATCGTCTAGGTTTTCTTTCTTTCCCTCTCACTCTGTCTGCTTTCTTGGCACAATCGAACATCGATGGATGTATGCCGGGTAGCGATTTCACACGCTGGCAACCTCACGAGTGTAGCCAGGAGATGTTTGTGCCGGTTCATGTCAGAACGTCAGAAAAGAGGCACCTTTTTGTTCCTTGGAAATGGGGGGTGGGGGNGGGTGGGGGGGGGGGGGGGGGTGAAGACGAGGGATACACTAAAGAAAAGCATAGAAACGTCGGTTAATCGAGATGCATCTAAACATCCTTTAGGGTAATAGGATCCCAGCACCCCTCTCCTCTCACACTTCTTCCCCCCTCTTATCGATACTATCGTGGTTCGGTTCATGGAATGTGGACGTAGATTAGGGTGGAAATTGTGTGAAGCTTACCTCATAGATAACACTTCGTCATAACGAAACCGTTTTCCGAGAATACGGAGAGCGAGGAGGGCGTGCTGCCGTGGTGTCTCTAGGATTAGATTAGTGAGAGACAGGTACTCATCTATCTTGTTTACGGGGGTTTATCTAGAAGGGAAAGGTTGATATTCATGACTTGTTAGATGATGCTTCTCCTCGTTAACGATATCACCCAAGGGCCAAGGGTAATCCTCGTTGGTAGCGCAGTTAGCCTGAAGTTTCTTCTACTCTACCCTTGGCCCATTTCCATCTTTCTCCACTTTCTTGTTCTTTACCACTTCTTTGACCTCATCAGCATCTTCCTCTACGTTTCCGCATATGCTTTCCAAAGAGCTTGTCCACAGTTGTATCTCATATGGATCTCATATGTGGGATGACATGTAGGGACATTGTAGGAAGTTGTTCATGGGTATACAGATGGGTCCCACATGAGTTGAACACACGAGGAAATCGCATCAATATCAAACTTTATTTGGGGAGCAACATGGAAACATATGAGCTAAAGGGGATTTTTAGGAGGTAGTTACGTCATCCATGTGGGCCAGGCCATTCCCAGAAGACATGGGAAAGAACAGATTGGTTGCAATAATAAACATCCCGGATAATGTTTGTTGGGATGCATTTCGTCATTAACCAATGTGAACTATTTGAATTTTTCGCTATCTCCCTTCAATGGAGCCCGTGTAAATTAAACTGGAATGAACTGAAAACTTGATGTGAATGAACACAATCGCACTGTTTTATCCCTGTGTGCTCCCTCATTGCACCATCTTAAATTAACCACAAATCTCCATGGTCGCATAGTTTTCAGTTAAGCGACCTCCACTGTGCCTATAATTTATGACCACGGCTATTGCCTAATTCCAACGTCCTCTAATGTATAGATTTAAAGGGCTTATTTCACTAATTCTATTACTAGGTATCACCCTAGCATGTGTGCTTCATTTCTGAAGCAGCGTTACCTAACAGATACGAAGTTAGAATGCAGATCGGATGGTCCTGAGGTCGATACCAGCTTTGGTCATGTTGTAAAAGCTTGATAATGTTTTTGATTTCCATTTCCCTCAGTCTGCTCGACTGTTAACTGAGCTGTCGTTAAAGAATGTTTCTATCCAAACACATTTGTAAAATGTCAGCGTAATGTACGCTTCCTAGGGTGCTGAATATAGCACTGAGTGATTTGACCTGCTGGGGTAGAAATGCTGTGAAGTTGGGGTGGGCGGGCATTGCCTGAGTACAAGACACATAAACTATGTATACTTATTATTTTTACCCTCCACAACGTCTATATATACAACCAGACAAAGGAATGAAATGAACGAATACCTTACAGAATGAAAAGAGCACGGGGACATTTACTTTGTCTGACTTGGCCAATTTGAATGCTTTGGCAGGGGCGGAGCAAGAAGGTAGGCTTACTTAAAGGAGGGGCGCTTGAAAAGCCACAGTAATTGATGATTTTATTTGTGTGTGTTGGTTGGGGGAGTGGGAGCGGAGAGGGGGCACTCATACAGTAAAGATATCACAGTCGTGGAGGTAAATGGTTTCAGTGAGCCAGAGGAAAGCACACAAGAGGGTTGGGGGCGGCAGGTGGGGGCAGAGGCCCCCAGGCTCGCCTTTATCTATGTTAATGCTATGGATAGATCTAAGACGTGTAGAGACTAAGTTCGTTTCTGCACAGTCTCAAGAGAGATTGTTTGCACATCGTGCTAGGACAGGCTTTCTCGCTCTTATGCTGGCAACTTGTTAGTTGGCTTTTTACTAGGCCTCGAACGTAGAAAAAGGTATGAAATCCTGCTATAATTAACTCTTTACTTGCAGTGGTTTTCACGCTTTGTAGGGGGGTAGTCTCATATTTGCACAAATTAATTCCTGAAGGAAATCACTTCATACCTAGTTTCTTAAGTAGTGAATTATGGCTTTGCATATTATAGTGCTGTGGAGGAAGAGAGAGAGAGAGAGAGAGAGAGAGAGAGAGAGAGAGAGAGAAAAGAGACAGATAGACAGACAGACAGACAGACAGACAGACAGACAGACAGACAGACAGACAGACAGAAGCGATTGATGAGTTTCATACATCAAGATAGTTTTTCAGCAGCTTAGATTATTTCTTGAGAGGAACGTCTGTAAAGTAAAACACCTCTCATCTAGATCGCGGCTGACAGCTCGAACACTAAACATGCTTCCAAAAATACCTTCAATCCCAATTTCCTCTCATAAACTGTCTTGTCAAGTCTAACCATCTTTGCCTAACACCATTACGGAAAGTTTGAACGTCAAATATGTCCAGATGTTCAGGCTCTGAATCTCTGGCCCTTCTTCCGTTTCCTTTTTCTGGCTGTTAGCACAAACCATTTCCAAGATTTCCTAAGTGTGAAAACATTAAGCGCTCCATCTCTGTTTTGTCCCGTTGTTAAAATAAATCCTCTTTACTCCAGATCATGGCTGATAGTTGAAAGCTTACACAGGAAAAGAAGCAAAGAGTTAGAATCAACCCTGATTCTTCAGCTCTTTCTCTTTTCCAAACGACACTTCGCCAAAACGTGAGTCATACTGTATACATAATATGCGGGCAAATTTGTCAGTCGTATCTCAATCTAATGCTTTGGTGTCTTCTTGGCAGCTCATATGTACACATAACTTGCTTAAAGAAACACGGCACACGTGTTTACAAAACTGCAATATTCATATGTATTATTAGTATTTGTGTACCCCCATTCTTTGAGAGGGTCCGTGAATGACTAAACTGTCAGCTCACCCAAAAAATCATAAGTTCTGCACTTTGCAGTAATAGCGATTAGATCTAGATTTTTTTCCACTAATTAAAGAGTGAAGTTTTTTCCTGTTGAAAAAAGGTTAACCATATTCCCGCATGTTAGAATGACGATTTTGTCTTACATTTTCCCTTTAACACGTTGTTGAATGCTAATCTAAGGCGTCCAAAACCCACATGATGGGGTGTGATCATTAAAAAAGTATTGTTTCCCTGATGAACTTTTTACGTCTTACCATGATTCATTTATTTGCCAAATATCTAAAAGGCCCAACTACAAATAACTGCACATCTTTCGTGAATTTTTGACTGCATTCAATGGCTCCTATGCAGCATTCTCGGGGTCACAAATTTGAGCTTGTAATTTTGTTTATATTTTTTATAATCGGTTTAAAGTGAAACTGTACCGCGTGATATGGGTCCAAGTTTCGGCAAAGCCTCAAATTTCTTCTCCATTATAATTCACTAAGATATGAACGAACAAGGAAGTGGGAACACAGGTTCGGTGAGAGGCTTGAATCCGTGATCAGTAGAACGCCAGTTCCCAAAGGAGTCTGAAAACAATGTGCTTTGAAACCTTGGTTTCAGTGGCGGGCAAAGGTCTCTTAATTCCGAGTTTATTCATGATAGTAAGATTGCACCCTCCATGAGACAATCAAAATCAAAATGGCGACCACTAGCGTGCCACTTATCGAGGAATCTGATTGGCTGCACCGATTCGAATAATATTTCCTTTCATTGGCTGGCACAGGTCTCCTACTTCCGGTTTTTATATCTAGTATGAACTGAATTTGCGACCAATTTCCAACTTTCTGTAACGAGGCATTCTACTGTTTCAATATCATTAAGGAGGAGTGGATGCCCAAACTGATTTTATCCGAAAATGTGCCAATAAGGATTTTACCAAATTACTGTGGAAGATCAATTTTAGATCAATGTTTAGGAGAAAGGTCGTAAAACCTATCACTTCAAAATGGCCTGTCCCTACAGGGGACCAAACCCATGATCTCTCGGCTTGCAAGTTCACTACACCACACGGACATTAACTTCATAGCAATTTAAGTTTTAAGGACATACTGTTCTTTACGAACTTTCCATCTACCCACATTCACTGTCATTGACATGCTTTTATTCTGTCTCAGAACATGGCCGAGAGCTTGAACGCCAAGCTTGCCCAGACCTTCAAGCACTATGTGGAGGTGTCTTCGGTTGGCCAGAATCTCACGGAGCCCCAGAAGAGGGAGATCAAGGACAAAGGTATGGCCAAGATGCTCAAGGAATGCTGCGGGGACGCTGTGGCCAAAGCCTCTGAAGCGCAGGTCTTTCCTAAGTATGCCGATAAAAAAACGTAAGTGTGTCTCTGGAGAAGGTCAAAAGAATGAAATTAAAGGATGGGGTATATTTCATCGCCGTGACTGAAATCATGTTTTCATGACCGCATGGTTAGGTGGTGAGGATACCCAAAGAGAAGTTGACCATAGCTGGCCTGGAAAAAAAAGAATAACAACAAAAAACTAACATCTGGGTTGCGTTTGTAATGAGCACCTTTGTCAAATTAGATTTTGACGGCTGTGAATAGTGGAAAGTCACTAGTAGCGTTAATTTTTCCTTCCATTTTTATCTCCACAATCATATTATATATATTTTTTTCATAATCATTTCACGGCATGAACAGACAGTGTAATGCTGAATGGTCAGCTGACGTATCGATAAATCAGACAGCTCTGAAAGCTTTGACCTGGTTGTATACTAGAGGAAATCAATAAACCTTAGGCTTAACTGACAACTACTGAACATGATATTATGATGGTTACTGGTATATTCAGCTTGTGCCTACTTTAGCTATCCATTGGATTTTTTTCTTGTTCAGACCATATCTATTAAGTGGCAGCACTAATGATTTGTCTTGCTGCCAGACTACACTTAAAATACCCAAAGAGAGAATAGTTGTTTGTTCAGCATTAACCAAAGATCACCCTGCAACGACCCATTGTATAACCAATACCGTCCAAGTTCAGGAATTCAATAATTTATCTCTTGAATTTCCAGGAAAAAGCTCCATGTAGACGTGTTTCTGGGGGACTTTCTCACGGAGTTGGCTGCCACAGTCATTCAGAACAAGAAGAAACTGGCCAAACGGCCAGACCTTGCTGATGGAGAGGTGGTCACTTTAGCCAATGAGCTCAAGGAAAAGCTAGCCGCAAAGTCAGACGCCAAGCCTAAGGTTGGCCGTTCTTCAATGTTTTCTGTACCTTGCCTTTTCTTCTTCTCCCATCGACTTCTTGACGTCTTTGCTAACATCAGACCACATGTCCACACTGCAATATCTACATCATTGTCATATTGCCGTTCGTGGTATATTTTTTGCGGGTTTTGTTTTTTTTTGGTGAAAAGCTCTCAGAAGTCTTCAGAAAAAGACATCCATGTGAAATAGTTTGGGTTGCGGTCTGGCTAGCCGGGCTGGAAATTGTGGCCGAAGGGGGAGGGGAGGGGGAGTGGTACGTAGGTTATTATATTTCTTTTGTACTTTTTAAGCTCTCAGTACTGCAGAACGACAGTTAAAAGAGCGACTCATGATGTTTGATAATATGTAAAATTTTATGTTATGATAATTTTTGCTTTCTGCCGATCATTTTTATTGCTCTCTGCTATTCATTTTGTGTGAGGCCTGCTTTTGAGGCAGTCTGAGACCATCTAGCAGCTTAACATTAAATGCTGTTCTTGTTGTTTGACATTCTCTTTGCTTTTTCTTCTTTCCCACGATTCCAGGAAGTAAAAGTGGACGCAGTGACAGCTCGTCTGACTGACACTAAGGGCTATACAGGAACTCACAAGGAAAGATTCGACGATTCTGGCAAAGGAAAGGGAATCGCTGGGAGGAAGAATCTAGTAGAAGAAACTGGATATGTCACGGGTTACAAACATCAGGGCACCTACGAAAAGAAAGAGGGAGAGAGCGATGGCAGTCAGTAGCCATGGTTACAGAATGATAAACAACAAATGGATGTTGAACTTAGGAGAAGAGAGGCGGGCAGTTAATTAATACCTCCAGAAAACACAGTTATCAAACCATCAGCTGATATTTCAGAGACTCTACAGCAAATAGTTCTTCAGGAAATGATTTTTGCAGGCATAAACTTTAAATTTATAATTTTATAGTCTTGGAGGAATTCAGGCGTACCAGTGATGGATTTTCATTTAAATAAATAACTTATCAAAAATGGAATAAAAACTGATACAAAGACACAAAAATAAAGCTAAGACCCACTTGTGCTGCACAAAATGAAGGAAAATCATCCTTCCACGCCTGAGTAGTCATCAAAGCAAAAGGAGTACCGAGACATTCTTATTATGTGTCTTTTATTTCGCTGCCCTGGAACTTGTGATCTCAATTTTTAGATGTGAGTCGTGGAATGTGAACGTAACATTATTCGTCGTTGACGCCATTTTGTATATTCTGACAGAAGGAGGACGTCATTCCAGATTGTTTACCAAGTTTTCCTGAAGATTTCTGGGACCTGAACAAACTTTTTTTTCTGTTGTCATTCATTCCTGAAGGATTAGACTTAGATCTGTACTCTTTTCACGTCCAAAGAATTCACCGTGATGTGGTATCTTTGGTTACTGTTATGGTTTTTGTTTGAATCCAATCAGACTAGCTGTACTTTGGTAGCTATTTTAACAAAGTGTCTTACCCTGTGAATACTTTTCACTTCATCGACTTTTCTAGCCAAACGTAGACAAGCTTTAAATGTGAGTATGTATGTGCCATTCATCATCACATCTCTTCTTAAGCAAGTACCTATACTGTATTTACTATTACTAGGGTTAATAGATTATGCTTCTTTGTAGACGACTGGTCTATAAATTCTTTAGTTGTGCAATTAATATGTAGTCTAGTCTTCTTGTCATTTCAAATATCAGAAGCTACTAAACAAGGAGTTGCGACAGTTTGTTTTTTTTTTCGTTCTATACTCAATTCTATGACCCTAAAGCTACACGAACGATAAGAGGGGAAGCGACCACTCCCCTGATGCGATCTAGATCAGATTATAAGCATACAGTCATAGTGTGCGCGTTATCAGCGGTGAAGATTTCACAGCAAAAACAAAACCTCCTCCCGATCCATGAAATTCAGTACCATCCATAGTATGCTTATGAACGTGATCAATCGCTGGCTCACTTACTGTCACGGATGACGCAATATCAGACATCACATGGACCCTTGTTTCCTATCTTGTCATGTTTGTGCAGCTGTTAGGTAAAAATCCACTAACTTATAATATTCATTACGTGTCATTACATGTCTATGTGTGTCTTTTACGTATTTGCATAATGTATTTCTGGAGGTCAACCCAAGAATTTCTAAGATTTGATATCGCGAGCTTTGGCCATCTAATATCTATCGAGATTCACGTCTCTGAATGTTATATACATAGACCGGTCTACAGGCCATCCCATGAAAATAGAGACGTATGGTCTTAATATTTGGGGAAACTTTGAAACAGGGATTGAGAGTGTACTTAAGAATCACAAGGTTCTAATAAGTGTAAATTAGAAGACTATACAACATAGATGCTCTTAGGAAGAGTCCAAATCAATACAAAATGGCCTCTTGGGTTGTCCTCTCTTGTCGTCATCACTCATATTAAACATTCTGATTTAGTTATTCATTCATGTCATTTTAATGCATTCAGATTGAGAGATTTAATGTTCGGAGAATTTGGTGCTTAAGTTCAGATCATGTTACAGAAATAACTGTTAACTTTTGTTACATTCTTTTTGTGTACTTGTTGCTGGTGAATACTGTAGGCAGTTACAGGGATAATGGAAACAAACAAACAAGTAGAAAAATTGTTTTTTTTTTCTTTCATTGCTGTTGTTGTTTGGGAGGAAGGGGGTGTCACGGGGAATTTATATCAAACCTAGGCTCATGACTGCGCTGCTTCACAATACCCCCTTCCCACGAGGAAATCACTGTTAACCGATGCCTAGTTCATTATCATCCTTTGCGCATCCAAAGCACAGATGTCTCACTGATCACGTCCATCAAAGAGCTAACCAGCTCTGTATTATGCTTGTCAGACATTGGAGATTATCATACTCACTGCTACCTTACAATCACGCATTGGAATAAGGATTCAGTGGATAACTCCTGGGTCCATTCGATCTATTTATTCCTAGTTTTAGATGCTCTCTCATCTCATAGTCTACTACTGACCTGTTACCAGGACTGGATTAACCCTGAAACAGATAAAGCAATTCCGCGCCTTACAAGGATTAACAGGACCTAGAAGACTCGCGCCTCTCATGGGTCTATGAACCTCATATCAGTTGTCTGTCACAGGGGGGCCCCGCAGGGTTATGCTCAAGGGCCCCGCGCCATGTTTATTTGACCCGGCCTGCTACATTTGTGCTGAATAACTAACACTGCTGAACAGAAATGAGGAGATCCGTCACTTCACATTTCAATAACTGTAGCAAATTGTCATTTAATACAAACCACTTATCACAAGTGCCATTTTACAGTATAAAAGAACCCCGCCTGTACGCAAACATGGGCCAGACTTACTCTTTATTAACAATAAATCATCGCTGAAGTATCACAACTGCTGGAGGAAGTCTTATCTAGACACTGTTGCGCTGTACCAAGTATTAAACAGCTTGCACGTTGATCTGGAACAACAACAACAACAACAACAACAACAACAACAACAACAACAACAACAACAACAAGCCAAATCCTATCCGAAATTTTGCCAAAATGCACAGAATTAAGCCTGCAGAAGACGCATGAACATGACCGTCTTCTCTTTTAGGATAGCAGGCAAATCCACATTGCCTAGTAAAAGCATTCATATTTCTTGTTTTGCTAAGGGAGTGAGGGAGTGTAGAGAGACTTGAAAATTTATGAGTTTCATCCCGTAGACAACCGAAACGCGAAATAATTTTCAAACTGTGATCTGTCTCCTTTAATGTTTTCCCACCAGGTCATTAAATAGTAGGCTGTCTGTAATTAAACTTGCACACTGCCTATTTACTTCTTCTTTGCTTCAAGCATAATCACCAGTTTTATGTTATTTTCTTTCCTCCAGAATTTGTTTTATGGTTGAACTGGACTCTTCATTTCTAAATACTATAATATGACAATCTTTTTGGTTACAAATTTCATTGATGTTAACGTATAAGATCATATTTCACAACTTAGGTCAAATGCAAATCTTGGTATCTTTGTTCAGTGTGTGGTACTGTGATTGTGAGTAACTGCTGGGTATCATCAATGTATCAGAAGACACAGGATAAGCGCAATTCTCTCAATCCATTTTTTACTTGACTGCCACAGTTTGACCAAAAGAAAAGAAAAAATGTCTGCTGTTGAAATGTAAATAGGCAGACGAATAAGACGCTAAGACAAAAATGTCCTTTGCTATAGCTCTTCAATTAATCTCAATTTTTCCATGCTCCTGTGTAATCGCGATTGAACGAAGTCAGCTGCAGATCGAGGTCAGAGTTCAACAATATACCGAGTCCTTATGAGTTTAAAATTCTCCCAGCAGTATGGCTTAGCTATGATGTGAAATTATCGCAAGACTGTGTTATTGTATTGACTGTTATCTAATTTGTTCCATTGTAGGTATTTTTAAAAAAATGGTTGTTGTCCTTTAATTAAATAAGAAGTGTCCTTTACATTTCCTTAAGCAGTGTAGCCTGTAAGGGACGATAAATTCATCCATGCACAAGGCATAAGAAGTTAGTTAAGCGCTTCCGATGACACGTAACTTACGGCTGTGGCTTCGTGCAGTTCATTTCATCTAAATGTCAGAGCACCACGTCCTGGACGGAGCTGACTGTAAAAACAATCTTTAAAATGCAACGTAAATTTACCTGTGATGTTTACCTTTCGCGCAACACAGGGGGTTGAAAAGTATCTGTTACATGTAACATATATGTCGAGCTACTTTAAAAACAGAATGTGGGAAGTCTGCCGTTTTTTGGGAAAAGATCGTATAAGCGCATGTAGATCTAAGTCACTTCCCTTGCTATTTTAAGTTTCTTGCATGAAAAAATTCCATATGAAGTTTCATGTGGAGCAGCGCGATAGAATGGTTATGGCGCTGGAAGGAAGATAAAGAGATCGTGTGTTTCATAAATGCTGGAGTTATATTTGTAAGTGCCGCGGAAAAGAAGTTCGTTCCCATTTCTTCTCAGTCCACTCGTCTGTAAAATAGGTATGCACTGGTTATGTGCAGTTCAAAAATTGTCAGGAAACTGGTCGACAGTGTGTGCGCTCCATAAGAAGTTGAGAAAGGCAATGAGTGACCTAGTCTGTTGGTATATTAATAATGCGACGTCTCTTTGGCATTAGCGTGGACATGAGACCAGTAAATCTCATTATTATCACTATGAACCTCTATACGTTCATTTACTCATATTTTATACTCTACCGATGAATTTCGTGGTTTGTGAAAAAGTAAACAGTCTAAACATGCACATACGGTCTTCTTCTGAAAAAAAAACACCAAAACGCCAGGAGAAATGGGACAGAAGCACTTTCGACATTGGTAGCGTGTGAGAAAGAGCTGACGTTTACTTAAGCAGAGAATAGGCTAGATCTACTATTTACAAAGCGGGGCTGAGTGACGTGAAAAAGAACTTCATGTCGCTTCTTAAGCTCCTATAGACCATCCCCACCAGCACACATTACATGTGCCTGTGTGTGACTAGTGTGTAGCAACGACCAGAAATTTAATCTTATGTTGAACTTAACATGATGACTCAGCTCATCTTGAAGGTGTGTTATAATTGTTTTTTATTTTTAGTTCAATAAAGTCCTTACATTGATTGTAACACAGCGTGTTAATTTCCTTTATGTTTATCATTGTGCACAATCACAATGTTCTATTCAACCATGTCTTTCAGTCCTCAGCCTGAATGTACTTCACGCTCATACCTGTCCCTTTAATCATCAGTCTTTCCATTTTGGCGCTCTCTATTTTCCATTTAATTACTGGCGTCGACGTAGTCATCATTACAGCACGCCCGTTTTCCATAATCGGAAGCAACATTCTGTTATATGATTAAAAAGTCTTTTTTTATGTGACATTCATATGCACTGCTTTAAACTTCAGTAGCTCTCCCATCTTGTCTGTTTTTCTTTATTTCTTCCCATACACCGATTGCTGTTTTTTTTTTCAAGTTAAAATCTTTCCAGCGGCGTAGACCTGACTGAGGGGCTTTGTCCACTTCCACTCCTGACACATGTACTAAACCATGTGCCTCACAATATTTTCATGCAGCATGTCATCACTATACAGCTCTCGCAAACCTTTGGCACATACTAAACAACCACTATGCCCCCTTCCATACACTTGTGGTACCCTTTCCAGCTACATGATATAAATACCATTTTGCTGTTAGCCTTTCTTTCTTTCTTTCTTTCTTTCTTTCTTTCTTTCTTTCTTTCTTTCTTTCTTTCAACGCAAGTTTTCAGAGAGTTAGAGGCAGCCCATATAATGTTGACTATCTTGTGCTGTGGGTTCAGGAACCTGTTCTCATTAAGACCCTAAACTACCATAGCATTTCAAGACTGGTCTAGATCTACATCCATAACACATGCCTTTCAACCATAGAAAGAGTTCCGTGGCAAGAAATGCTGACTAGATTAATGAAACCAAACTACCGAGTAAACATCCTTACGGTCTATTAATAGGCAAACGGCTTCTCCCAGTACTGTGTCCATGTATCGATAGTCAGTACCGTCTATACAAGCCCTCAGCAACAGCACTCACTTCCGATAGCTGGATTAGTCGATACTGTTGATACTGTCTTTTCAGAAAAGTATATATATATAGTATCTGTTTCGTTTAAGATGCAAAAATTTACCAAAGACCTTCATTCCCAAAATGACCCTCGGCAATCGGCAGTATTATGATTTATACCAGTATAGACATTCTGAAAATATCAGAGAAAATCAGGGTTGCGTTTGGCTGGTCCTTCCGGCTTCGCGAAATGAGCCGTCTTTATATTCATTATCAGTCTCTAAGCAAGTAAAGATGGCAGCAACTAATGTGGAAGTAACATACAATAATGCACTGACTTGCGAGTGGTGCTGGCTTTACTTGTTTCTTTGCCATATTCATTAGCATACATACCAACCACTGTTGATTCTTGCCACATCCTTCTCCGATACTAGACCACAGATAAGAATTCCACTAAAAACTAATGTGAAACCGTAGATGGTTGCCGCCGTGTCCCCGAACTCTCGCTTCCGATTTTCGCAAAAGACGTCACATATCTAACAAATTTCTAGTAGGTGTGCACTTTTCCTCACAGTGACTGATACATCGTACCCTTAGCACTTTAGTTACATAGCGTCTCTTATTATTTTGGCAAACTGACATCAAAATAAATATCAATATTGAGGATCACCGTCCACCGATCTCTAATCGTGAGTACTCATGCGAACAGATATTTGAAAATATCGACCAAGGCATTGCCCTGAGTCCTTCATGCTACAGGACACTAACCCCTCCTCCCACATGTTTCCCGTCTGATTATTGAAGCCATAGACATAGACATACCTACGGAAATGCACGGCCCAGAAACTACAGGTAACAAGGCGTATGAAATACCTATGAGGCAGCGATAGATTGGGGAAACATGCATGTGGAAGTACCAGCAACGGAGACATAGGGATGGGACTGGAGAATCCTGCATCCTCAAAATGCCTATGATAATGCCCCCCCCCCCCCCCCC
>JAWQUT010000008.1:1800753-1826845 GCA_033807755.1 Ellobium chinense | reverse complement strand
GGGGGGTAAATGGAGATTTCCTCCCCATTGCTAACATAACGGTGGAAGAGAAAGCTTACGTTTTTCCACTGAACCCCACACGGCTCTGCACATCGTAAAGATATTTATTTTTTTTTTATGTCCTTCCTTTCTCGTCTGTTTATGTAATTTAAACTTCTTTCCGTATACAAGAATTTCCTTCCGTCACTCTCTCATGCTCACAAAAATCTCCAAATCTAGAGGGTATTGGTTCGTGGAAGTACACAATAGCCCTTGGGGCTGAAATTTTGATTTTTTTTTTATATCATGGCCCGGCAACTGAGAACCGAGTTTTTAACATGTCAGAGAACGCAGCTTCCACACACAAAAAGTTGCAGGAGCCAAATTGTAAAAGCCTATTTGAACCCTTTAATAAACATTTCTCCTCGAACCACAGGAACGCACTGAGATGGCCAAGGCTAGTCCGCAGATCTGGTGCCACCACTGTGCTCAAATTATATACTGTTTACAGTGAGGATCCTTCACTTAGATTTTTCAGAATTGTGATTTAGATGCAAAGGGGTTAAAACATTTGGCCTTCTTTTGCAGATCACAGGCCCGCATAAATGAAACTGCTGAAGCCATTGGGAAACATTACCTGCAACAAATATTTTTTTACAAATTCAAGACTGAATTTCACTACTTCTGCGGTGTGGTGTCATGTTATACGATTATTTCTACACAAAGGACAGATTTTATACTCTGCTACTATTGACTCTGATAGTCTATTTTTTTTTTTACCAACTAGGTTCTTGCAACCAAAAAGGACCCCATTCCTTTGTCTTGGGGGGTGTTTTCATGTGGGGAAGCATTTTCGATGCGTAAAACTGAAGACTGGAGAGAAGGTGCAGGACGTTATGATGCCCAGCTTACATTTACCAACTCTAAATTTTGTAGTGTGCTTTCTGCAGACAACACCCTGCATTGCTGGGTTCCCGACTGAGCTTGACAAGACAGAGCAGATTCCACCAAGTTCGTCGAGTCACGACAAGTCTTTATCATTATGCCATCCGTCGGAAGTGATATCTTCATACGTCTAATCTTAAGTGACTTGACGTACTAGATCCGGTGGAAACGCGTCCTTGAACTACAACAGCTACACCTGATCATTGTCAGAGTCCTCAGCAACTGCTGCAGCACCATAACTACCATTGTTAACACAGCAAGCACCAATGAAAAATTCAATGGCACCACCGTAAACAACGGCAGCAATTTTGAAAAACAAGAGACGAGATTCCCATCAACAACGCTGCGTCCACAAAGACATGAAACTGAATACAAAATTCATCAATAGTTGAACCTCAGAGACGCCCCCCCCCCCCCAAAAAAANCCCCCCCCTAAAAAAAAATGATTTGGGAGGAGGCGGGTGGATTGGGGAGGGGATGGGGTGGCGTCAAAAGGGCGCCAGGAAGAAAAAGCACTACTATTTTATAGTGAACTCATAGAGATTATAATACTGTTATACTGTTATAATACTTTTTTAACAGTATATCGGTAAGCAGACTGTATCATAACGCAGATTAAAGAAAGAGAGTGGNGGGGGGGGGGGGCACCAGACAGCACTTACTTCAAAGACTTCATAACTCCCCGCTCTCCTTATCTACGCCACTTACGAACTTCGATTGTGAGTTCTAGCGTTGTAATGTTATTCAGCAGACTGTACAATGCATGACATGTCTGGCAGAGATACAAAGTGTGCTGTGAGGCGATCATGTTCTCACAACTCTTCGTCTACAAACAATCGCAGGTCCCCTAGACTGTAAATTCAAAGCCAACCTTCAACTGTCTTGCACACACAATGCACAGTACGATCGGTTTCCTTACCGTTACAAGATTTTTTTTTTTTANGGTGGGCTGGGAGGAAGAAATTGACACTTCTAATCTCTGCTTCCACTTCTCTCGAACTGAAATTCATTATTCAGTCTAATCCTTCTAAAACATATCCAAACTCTGAAATCTGTTATTCAGGGACCATGGAAGGAATGGTTGAGCTTTAGCCGGTTACCATACTCTTAAAACGTTTCACTGTCACGTGATCCAAACAAGCTTATGACGTAATCTTAGTCAAAATACCCGTCATTTATCGATTGGGTTTCCTGTCGGGACAGAGGGAATAGCTCTGGGCTGGGGTATGCTAAGAGAGCTTGGCGTCAACCAAAGTAGCGAGTGCCCGCTTTCCGCATTTGGAGACCACTACTTAAGTTACATTTGAAGTCATTTCAGCTGATATGGAACCCTAACACAATAGTCGAGATGCAAGCGGCGGTGAAGATTAGAGGGTAGGCAAGGATCACAATCTTCTACCCTTTTGATTAAATGTCTCTCGGAATGTCCCTACAACTGATGCCTATGTCACGACCATGACAGCAGGCAGAGTGGCTACTGGAGGAGAAGAAAGACACCTACAACGATAACAAAAAACAGGCAGCTGGAGCTTCCTGGAGGCGGCACCACGAAGGGTCGTAAACGTTTATCAGGACCAGACTCCCCTGCATCTATTCACGCCCATGGAACTTTAATTTCTATGTTTAAAATTTTCACAACCTAGCACAAACTTTCTGCTGTTCACCAGATCACCGAAGCGGTGCTGACCATGGCTGTCTCGCTCCGGCACCGAGCGGCCACAAACAAGCAAAGTTCGATCACCGCGCGATTGGCCCTTCGATCTAACCAATGATCGGCTGGGGTGATTGTCTGATAGCTCAGTTGTGAACTCCATATCAATTATCAGGTGTACTCCAGTGTTAGGAGCGGCGTGTCTCTACTGTGTTCAAGGGAACTCTTCCAGCTAACTGAAGGTAGGCTGTGATCCTTCTGGCAACTTTTGCAACCATTATTATTTGCTATTATTGTTGTTATTGCTGCTGCTGTTGTTGTTATTGTTCTCAATGATCTCATTGTTTGTTGTTGCTATTGTTGGTGTTATTATTATTGTTGTTTTGTTTTCTTTGGTCACGTTGATGCGAAATAATCACACTCTGTTCGGCCTGACTTAAATGTAGCAGTTGTCCACATCGGCACCATAAAACAGCAGCAGCAGCAGTAACAGCAGCAGCAGCAGCAGCATCATCATCAGCAGCAGCGACGGCAGCAACAGCAGCAGCGGCAGCAGCAGCAGCAACAGTAGCAGCAACAGCAGCAGCAGCAGCAGCAGAAACAATAACAACAAACAAACGAACAACAACAACAACAATAACAACCACAGAGAGATTAGCAACAATGTAAGTAGCAATAGCAATAAAACAACAGCAATAAAAGCATTGACAGGAATAATAAAGTGGGCAAGAACAAGCTCAGCGACGCAAATTGCAATAGCAACAAAACAACATCAAAAACAACAAGAACAACAACAACAACGACAATAACAACAACAACAATAACAACAACAACAACAACAACAACAACAACAGCAATGGTAATAAATGATACAATAATTACAATATCATTAACGTCAGGAGCAGAGAGAGGCCTCCAGCAGCTGCATCTCCATGCACTAGAAACAGTGAAACAGACACAACAATGATAACCATTAGCAACAGCGACAAAAACAATAACATGAAAACAGAGCAGCACACCATAGCCCGCAGATAGAGACACCGACAAGTTAAAACAGCAGGTGGGGCCTAGACGTAAATAGAAGATCAGAACCAGATTACCCCTGCCCATAATTTATTGATTAGCAATAAACCTGGTATGTTCTTGAGCAGTCGTGTGAAAACATGCACCGGGAGAGATAAGAGTTCACCGGAACTCTTGCGCCAATGAAACTGTCTTTTGCAGTGAAACAAGGAAAGCCAGGGTTTTGTTTTTCTTTTAACAATGAACACCCTTCATATAAGTCTATCAATCGGGTCTGTTTAAGCTAAAATTAGTAGCTATTGTAGAGTCTTTTGCTGCAGTCGGGCAAGAACATACGCAGAGAAAAGAATATAAATAAGCTCCACTAGCACTCTTGTACTTGTAGCGAGGACAAAAAAAAACCCAACTGACACACTGAAAGAGTGAATGTTTGAATGAAATTTGAACAACGGATGCACAAGGCATTATTGTGTGTTAAGTCTTTGTAAACTGTAAGCAAATATCAAGTGCAAAACAGTTGGCTGTTCACGGTGTAGGCCTACGCCCTTGTTTATGCGAACTGAATGACCCTGTAAGCAGCAAATTATGAAGTGACAAGCGAGCATAGTCATGTTTCAGAGCTAGGTAGGAATCGAAATTGCCAGTCAATAATAAGTAGTCCTCTACTAAATATTCAGATCTGAAAAGGATCTTTCGCCACGGATCAAGACTTTTACTGATAATTTTGTTTGTCCTAATTATTGTTTATTAATTGAGTGGGTTCATCTTAAAGAAACAACAAAAACAAAACAAAAAAAATGCAATGGATCGAAAATATACTCTTTTGGGCATAATAGGCCAGTTTGGAACAGACCGTTTTCCTGCGTACAGCCATTCAATAGAGTTCGTAACTGCTGTGTTTTGACGCGTTGTGGGTCACTCATGGCCAGACCGGATACTGGCACTTGGGGCCGGCCAACTTAATGCTATTAAGGGTGTTATTAAGCATGAAATGATCTTTATTAAGGTGGTTGACTTTTACATTACACGACAGCTGCGCTAAGCGTTAAGTATACACTGCCGTCTCACTGAGCTGTTGGATACTCTGAAAATCCTGATTTTGTGGCACGAAACTGGAAGAGTGGATTACGTTGCTAGATGCAAGTTAAATGAAGTCTTATTACACATCGACATAGCTGATATGGCGGTTGATACCGTCATGGAATGGGAAGGGAGAGCCGTGCTGATGGAGAAGAGCAGGGACAATGCAGAAAACCGAACTTTGCTTTCTTTTATTTGATAGACTATATCTCCGGTATGTGGATGAACACGGAGCGGTATGACAAGCAATTAACTTTCCTCCCAATATATGGTCATTCTGCCTTATTCGGTAGCTTCATAGCTTCTGGGCTGTACAGATTACAACCTGCTGCACACCAAAACGATACCTCGCACTGTAACGCACCGTTCATGAACACAACAGCTTGAACAACCTACTGCTTGCTCATTACTCTGCTTGCTCTGTGCCACGGTGCACCGCAGTGCATTTACTGTGGTGCGTTCCTTGAACAGAGTTGGATGAGAGGAGTGTTTCTGATGATCTCATCCTCCAGCTCCAGGCACAGAAGGGCCCTTTCAAATCTCCTGAGGCCCAAACGGCTTGACTTGAGCAAAAGATATATCCCTTATGGTTTCTTCCTGCTCATTTTTAGGCCACCTTGCTTAATTAGGGAGCTGTGTATGTGAAACGCTGCGGATTTTTATATCGAATAAACACGATCATCCACAAAGTTTGCCCTCTTTTTTATTTTTTTAGACAAGACTGGGGATCGCTCCCAACACGATTTTGCTGGAGGAAGAGAGAGTAGAATCATGCTCTTAGAGCATCCCTCACTGTGCATCCCTTTTCATTCCACCAGTGTGCTCACAAGGGATGCAGATTCTCTAATATAACTGCACGTTCTCCATTATAATACATGTACAAAGTGTTAAGCACTGCAGTTTTTTTTTTCCAACTAACAAACAAATATTTATGCGTCCCCTCCATCGCTTCTCATCATTCTCAAATGTTTCCAGTTTCCAAATTCTGTAAGTCTCTTTGAAACGAAGTTACGATAATGTAACAAATGTTCACATATCTTAACACTGAATGATCACTTTCTACTCGACATCAAAACAGTTGCTTTCTAAGCGGTATCCGCACTCATTCAAAGACAGTTTTCATAACATGACAGCACGATACAGTGTGCAACCATGAGTGACAGCATGTAATGCATAATATAGACTAAGCACACGCCACAACGTAAGTGCCAAGGTAGAAGTTTATTATCTATGCAGTGTCGCCGCTGTGATACAAACACTTCCCTCTCTCTTCTCTACTCTCTCCTCTCTCCCTCCCGTTATACACCGCTACCTATAATCCCCTTTTGATAACCCCAACGGTACACAGCAACCGAACAACAGCGTCAAGCGAATCATTGTTTACCTTGACAACAGCTGACGCCTCCAGTCGATAAACCCTAAGCGAACGCTCCAGTATATTTTAACCCTTCAAATTAGTAGCAAAAAAATACGCCTTCATATAGATCTTGTGGCATTTCTGCGTACATTCCATTCCCCACCCTTCCACGACTTTAGTTTCTTTTTTTTTTTTAATGGCGTGCATTCTGAAAGCCGCTACTGCTGTGTTTGATTAAGTCCATGTATGTTTAACGGTGTAGAATAATCTCTACCCCATAAGAGATTTGCAGTAGTAGTAAGGCCTCCATAGTAAAATTATCCTCTCATTTTCTGATCCGTTCGGCTACACAGTGCAGCCACTCGCTAGCCGCACGTAAGCGTAGATCTATCCTCCGGGAGACCAGTACAAGGTTATTGTCCTCGGAGTCAGCTGAATATCGCGGCTTTTGTGCAGGTCTGTGTTTTCATTCGATTACCGTGCAGACACAGCAAAGGTTTTATTAATTATAGCTGCAGGTAAGTGAACGTGAATTGTTGCTTCTAATCTGCGATTACGTTGGAATAATATTGTTACACATGATTAAGCTGTGCAACCAGGTTTTGGCCTCTGCACATTTACTTAGTCGGCATAGGTGTCATAGTATACAAGATATGGAATGTTCCCCGTAACATGTCAACATTCAGGCTGTCATTTTTACATGTGAATATAAATCTATATCTAGTCACTAGCTTTTCCCCTCCCGCTGCTGCGGCGTCGTTTACTGTACCCTCTAAAGTAAGGCTCCATTTGGAGTCCAGAGATAACCGATTCGAGATCCTCTCAGTCGGTAGCGAGACGAGGTTCATATGGGAGCGTCGCCCCCGGCTGCAAATTTAAGGGAGAAAGGAGAGAGAGAGAAAGAGATGAGAATAGGAGAAAGGAGAGATAGGGAGTGCCAAATATTTACTTCGCCCCTGTGCACACGATACCCTTGTCTCATCACTTGATCTCAGGGGTTCTGATGTCCGTGCCCGCTACCTCCAACCTTAGTCTGCGAGTTCGAGAGATCGTCGCATAGTCTATCACCTTGGAAGTTTCTGTTGGGAATTTAAAGCAAATTAATTCCTCTCACACCTTCAGTTTTAACCCAGGCGGCACTGACATAGCTTGGGAGATAGTAAGAAAGGCAGAGGGGAAAAGAAAGACAAAGAGAAAGAGAGGAGAGAAAGAGAGAGAGAGAGAGAGAGAGAGAGAGAGAGAGGGAGAGAGAGAGAGGGGGGGGGACTTATGAATCAGATGAACTGCATGCAAATCCATCGATGATCGATCATCAATTGATACAAAAATAGGTCCCCTGCGTCTTCCGGGCGGATATTCATTTCAATAAAGCTGACAATGTGTCACAAAGCTGAATTATATTAAATAGTGTGCAGTGTGCATATTAGCTAATGTAGGCTACCTTAGTTGCTATACCTTAACCTTTTGAAGAGGAAAGACTTCAGTTTCAATCTGTATGTATCCCGGGAGACTGAAATATCGGGCTGTACGTCATGGCTATGCCAGGAACCCGGAGAAATAGGGAGGTGGTTGGGGGTAGGGAAGAAGTAAGGGTTCAAAGACTTAAGAAATAGTTTGAGGGGCTGGAAAGGCGGGGGAGGGAGGGGGAGAGGGAGGGGTCCCCCGATGTAAGGAAGCTTCAGACTGTCTCATAATCTCAGTTGTCCTATAGTCTCAAGAGGTTTACAAGAGATTGAGGAGATGATAAGAGCTGCTATGGACAAGAAAATTATTGCGATCCTCGTCATATCCACCATAATCATGTTCATAATCACAACCATCATCATGGTTGCTATTACCACTGTATAAAATCTTCAGCTTGTAAGACTTTGTCTGAGTGCTAGTGATCCGCGCCTGTAAATAGTAAAGAGCAGCAACACTGAATGTTCTCTTGGGAGTTCAGATCGTGTTGGAGTGATCCAGCCTGGTGGGGTAATATTGGTCATAGTAATTATCGCCCCAGTCATCATTAGAGCAACAACTACAAATACACAATGCTAAAATGTCGTATTTCATCACCTTGTAACAACTTCACGCTGTGTCCCAGCAAAAACCGACGACGTGCAAGTTAATCCTTCTCAATTTGCATACCTCACAGTCTAGTGAGTTTACGCTGGGTCGGGGCGTTCACTATTTCACTGACGCACCATGACGCAAGTTAACACGGCACAGTGAGTGCGCAAATACCACGACACTCCGGCCTTCCAAACACAATGCCTGAATGCAGATTGCACACCGTATGTTTACTTACCGAGCTCCGCTTTACGTTTTTCCAACGAGTTTTCCTGAGCATCTGCAGTGTGTTTAATGTTTCCACATCGTTTTCGAAAACGTTTGAAACCCATTCAGAAGGTGCAGAATGTGCAACATCTGCGCTATTTTCCATCTCGGTCTTTGTGCACGAGATTTCTGTTCTGAGTTCTTTATTCCTAATATTTTGGTTAAGCCTGAGTATAGCTGTGAAAACGTGTTTGTGTTACCAGGGCCGCCGGCTTAACCGTGGGGCAGATGAGTCAATTGCCTCTCAAGGACCCACGATATTTGATGCTCCAGGGTCCGCATCATTAATCTGATTAAGGTTAGAACTAGATTTTTGTTGGATACTCCAATAAAGATTATACAGTCTTATATACGAGTAGACAACAGTTAAAACGAAAAATGCTAAATCAGAAGTACCACTAAAGGGGAGGGAAAAATGAAGCCCCGTTTATTTTCTTCGTTGTAGGTTTATGACTATGTCTAAACCGAAATTCTGTTTAAACCGAACATGGGTCTTTGGTCCCGCGAATTTCGTTTTAACCATTGTCCACTATAGTTTGTCAGCCGTTTATAGGAACTTGTTCCAGAACCGGTGTTTTCCCAAGAATAAAAATGCCGATTGACTTCTTACTGGATGTGTTTTTCAAAGATTCATATCACCACCACATCAGCTGCAGGCTTCCCACAGCCTCATTAACGTTGGCAGAACTCCCTGCTCATATCATCAGAACCATCACCATCACTACCACAACTTGACGCTACAGCAACTTCTTGATTTATTTTTACAGGTAAAGTCTTCTAAAAATGTCTAGGTCAAAGACTCGGGTGGGTAAAAAGGAGAGGTTCCACATTCTACAGTACCTGCAGAGCTTTTGCATAATTTTAGGGGTACACGCATAGTAACAAATTTGAGAACCTCTGCTGTACCTGACAGCTCACGGATCCTAAGGACAAAGAAACACACACGAGTTCGTTGATGATCAAACGCATCGAATTTCATCGACATTTGGAAGAGAAAGAAGTGAGGGCGTTGCCCGTGTAACCTAAGACTCATTGGCCTGTGGCAGAAAAGCTTGAAAAGAGAAAAGGCAGCCAGCACACTCAGATTACATGCAACCCCACAGAGGTTGCCATTAAGCGAAAAGCTGCGGACAAGAGCCGCTGTTTTATCATTCTTAATTTATAGAGAACACCCTCTTATCGTTTAATAACTCTTGCCATAAAGCGGATAGGCGTATAAAGTGGAGCTTTCCTGTAAATGAAAGTATCACAAGGCATCCTGTCCCGTGTCGGTGTAACCTTTATGGCAAATCTAATTTCCCTCTTTCAACGCACTTGCTGGTATCGCACGCAGGTTTGTACAGGTGCAGCTTTTGGCATGCTTTGAAACTTTCAGCGCTACGGGTTGACAAATTTAATTTATTCATCGTTTTGTTCCATTTATGACCTGACCTTTTTTTTTTTTTTCAATTTGCCTCCAAGAGTGCGTGCCATATCAGGGGCCATTCATTAATGCGGTTAGGCCTATAACATAACAGTCTAGTGAAATATTTAAAACCAAGGCCGTCGCGGAAATTATCATTCAAACAAAAGGTAATGTGTGGTTTCTGTACTTTCTATAAAACAATATGGCTGTTAAGCTGCATAATTATCAGGAAAAATGCGAAATCGTCATAATAAAAAACGACTGTTTCTTTGAGACTCTAATCCTGTTAACGGTTGATCCCTGTTGTACGTTTCGATCCTACGGTCCAAGGACCGATACTGTAGAGAGTTGAAGGCTTGCCCATTGCCAATGGGATCTCCTACTATCGTAAGACTTACATTAGTGCACCAGTGTTGAATGCACCTTTAGTAGTGTTCAACATGCATAACTAAAGTATTTCCTCTGATAATATGAGATCCCACGTTAATGCGCAAGCTCTCGAATAATTTCATGACACGCATTGGCCAGGAATTTACATCCGATAACCGAAATGCCACATCATAGATGAAACAACAGAAAAACTGTAGCTATTTCATATATTTCTTAATAAAAAGAAGAAGAAGAGAAAAGATACCGTCTCAGAGCTCTGAAAGAGGGGAAATTAAGACAAAGAAGGCCGAGGTTCATAAAGATAATAAAGCGTGTGAATTCTTCTCCATGGGGGATCTCTTGGCACTTCCTGCTTTTCTCTTCTCTTCACTCGCGAGATCTCCTTTCCCTTCCTTCATTTTCTATACTGCAGCCACACTAAGGCCTACTTACTGTTTCCTCCTCTTTGCTTCACTGGTCTATGGTAGCCCAGTCCCAAAAACACGCTGCATGCACCCCCGTTTCTATTATATATTTTCCATACACTGAAAAGAACCGTACGCGGTTTGACAATTATTCATCTTAATTCTTTAAGAATTCGCTACACCCATACATCACAATGTTCAAATCCAGTGCTCGTATATTGAATACTGTGTTAGGTCCATTCAAAGTGGGTTGCCCTCTCAGTCGCTCCAACAGCCAGCTGTTCTTAAATTCTCCAGTGACAAGGTAAAGCCTTGCAAGTACTGTATGTCTGACTCAGATCTGTAGACAAATTCTTCTCCAAATAATGTTCTTACACAGTCCCACATCTCTATGATGTGCGAGGTCTTCCCAAATTTAAACTAGACAAATAGAGGAGCTTTCAACTTTTTAAAAAACTTGCTATATAGAAAGAGTATAACCCACTGAGTACAAATTTGTGACTAATTCGATTTCTGCTGGCAGCTGACTCGCTTGGTATGACTGAACAAGATTGCCCACTATTTCTTATGAAGTTTTAGCATTGTTTTTATGGTCACCGACTGGTCATGTTCCGGAACGAGTGGCCCACAGTCTGCAAGCGTTATATAACAGTAACTGTGCTACATACTGGAACTAACTGTAGTCTAACACAAGCATTCTTCTTGTGAAATCATTTTGTCCTAATGTGTGCATTCCATTCATACATATGAGTCATTTAGGCGTGTGCCATATGGTCGGTGCGAGCAGCCCGAAGTGGCCAGAATGGATCTAGATCTACACAATAACGTCATGTTTTCAGTGTGGGAAGGGTTGGGGACGGATGAAACAGTGAAAAACTGAGACTAGTAACGTATTATAGACTAGGGAGAAATTATAGTAATTACTGTAGCCAATATAGTACTGCTGAAGATGCCAGAGGGGTAAAATCTGTTCAATGTTAGGTTTGACCGGTACGGTTTGGACATGACGAATAAACTTGTTAAACATGATAAGAATCTTGTATCTTTTTTTTGACGTTGTTTTGTCTGGAACAAGACGTCACTGTTCTAATGGACATGTTTTTCTATAACGAGGGTGAAGAAGGATCCTTTTGGCTTGCGCCAATCACAAGACGAGAATGTGTTTACAAATGGCATGCAACGTATCTCAAACACACCGTGCTCTGCTTTCATTCGAGTTAATTATGTTTTGTTACAAAACAAAAACAAACTGCCTGCCAACTGATATATCTAAATCAAATGGTCGGGCTAAGAGGTGGAGAGGTGGGAATAAGTTAGAAAAACGTCATACAACCTTGTTAGTTAAATAGTGTCGATTTATAAAATGTAAAGAGAATGCAAATCAGCAGTCTAACACAGCATTGCTGAACACTAAATGAACCGGTTCTATCCTGTAGTGAAAGTTCCAGAATATTCTGCAACCCAAGACATAAGCTTATGCTATTCTTACCTGCACTCCGCTATTCAGCCGATCGGCCGCTATTCAATGCATTCTTTCAGATCGATAATCGGTCATTGATCTCGAAGGAACAGCGGGACTAATTTATTTATACCTGCGGGTCTGTATGTTTGGTCTTGGACCCCCGCGATCAGTGACTGTCACAAGGTGGACGTATGTGGGGATGACCAGTGGCATAGCAAAGGAATATTTAGAAAGGTAGAAAGTGGATACAGTAAGGAAAACAAAAATCGAGATATTGGTGTTGACATGCATGATTGTATAACATCATATTTCACAAATAGTGTCCAATGCAAACACTGGTTTAACTTTGTTCAGAGTTAATGACGGCATCCGAACTGATGTGCCAACTAATAAAGCTACGCACATCACAGGTTGTAATAGTAGTAGTAGCAGTAATTGCTGTATTTAATATTCCCTAGGGCAGGGTGGCCCATTCGGAGATTGGCAGGCCTTAGGTTAATGAGGAATAAGAGCTTTTGTGCCAATAAAAGCGCTGCACACATCCCGTTTCACTCCAAACTCTTTGCATGTGGAGTGCATCAACACAGACGATATTTCATTATACCGGTCACAGAAGGCAACAGCGACGCATCGGGGAAAGGAAAGGCACCATCTAGTGGATAGACATTTGGCAGGCATTTGAGAGCACAAGCTCCCCCTCCACTCCTCCTCAATATCTATGCCACCGGGGTCAGTTATTCATGACCCTAAACACGTTTTTGTTTTCTCCGACGTGCGAAATATTGAAAGACAGACTTAAGTGTCTCGAAGTGCTCAAACTGGTTCTGGCACCCTGTCTATGTCACGTTCAGCGATATCTAAGAAATTGTTAAGCAGTAAAGGACGGACATTGTCCCTAGTTAATAGTTTGGAGAGTTTGGCTTCCAGGCACCTCAACTGTGACAATATCATAGGGCTTATGAAGAATCCAATTTCAAAGATTAGTCAAGGGCTTAAGCCAGGCGTTTCTGGTCCCCTATAAGATCGGGCCTATTAGTACGCATGGTTCACTAGTATCTATCGATAATAAGTCAGTTTGCAATGACCTTTTGGAGTACTGTAATAGCAGAAAAGAGTTTCGTTTTCTAGAATCGTAACTTCCATTTTTTTGTTTTGTTTTGGCTCGATAAGCCTATTTGTTGTCTTAGCAGGCCTGTCAAAATTATCAGGGGCTAATCTACTTTTTAGATGGCTCTTTTTCTTTCTCCTTTCCACTCTCTTCCCTTCCTCCCCCGGGGTCTTCAAGGAGCACCAGAGACGTGCTTCTGGGCATGACGCAGTGCAGTAATTCAACACCAAATGCCTTCTCTGTTTGTTTGGCTGCTTAGTTTTTATTGGTGGTCTAAACAATGGGGAGAAAAAAGGAGAGAGGCAAATATAACTTTTATTTACCTCGCAGGGAGAATGTTTACAATGTCATATAATGTTATACATATCATTCATAATGCATACACATAGACCAATTGTGAATTCATATAATACATACACAAGATTGCAAATGAAATACCGGTACGTAAATAACAATGTCATCGCTATCGCTGCAATGCACTGCCTTGGTTCCACCCCTCCCCATTCCCTCCCCTCCCCCATAACCCCCAAGCTCTAAAGCAAGGTATTTATTGACTTTACTCCTACGGAATAAGTGATTTTACTATCTATAGAAAGAGTGATGACTTTTATTTTGGAGAATTTCAAGACACACGACCTCCCTACGGATAAACATTCATTGGCCTTCTACTAGAATATTAGACCGTATTAACAGCATACACATGAGCAACGCATAATGTAATACTATTATCTAATAAATATAAGATCAGAGACTGGCCTGGAATAACGAACCGCATCCATCATCAGAGATTAACGAAGGGAGGTCAGGAGGTCATATGAAAGAGATTCATAGTTTATTTTGGCTTGCAGTTATTCTAGTTCGTCTTCCTGTACATACGCATTGTTTCATGTTTACATGCATGTATGTGAATTATTTCCTGTATATATGTATATATATACTCATACATATGAATTTTCTTCGTGGGTCTGCGATCAGCTCTAACAGTTTATAAACCAACCCTTTACTACGATGTCCGCGGTATGCAGTATTGATAAGTCTCAATCAGCTATAGGGTACTTGCCTTTTCAATAAAGTACAATGAAGATATTCTGCTCCAGCTATGGTGTTGAAGTGGATCGGGTTCGTTAATTTTTTATTGCCTAGCGCAAGATTAGCACATGCTCTTGATCAAGGTTGTAAGGGGACTTAACTTGTCAAGTTCCGGATGTTTGTTTTGTTGTTGTGGCAACTCGTGAAAACAGTGGGCGGCTGCGGCATGATGCAGGTTGGGCAATCATGACACTGTCATTAAGAATCGATTCTTTTAGTACCTAGAAATTCAATGAATGTCTTTGAAAGCTCAAAATTCAGTATCGAGCCTTCACCGCAGTTTCCATTCCAAACTTACATGCACATTGTCATGATAATGCGCACCCGCGGGACTGGCGATGATGGAAGTTCCACCTGATTTAGTTTCTTTTACATTCCAAAATAAAGAAGAGAAGTGTTCGCCTCGGGGTTTCAATGTTCTCTTAGATACAATCCTTGGACTCTCTCAACATGTGCTTGGGCTAGGGTTAAGACAAGGTCCTGGGGCTAGGAACGAAGTTTGAGAAATGAACGGATCTCTAGATTTTGTTCAAGGAATCTCCCAAAAGGGCTTTCTTCTCTAACCTGCCCTAACCCTAATCCAGGAACATCTTGGGAGAATCCCCGGTGACTAAGCTGACACAGAGCCCTTGTAAACTAAGATGTCAAGTGCTTTAGAGAGAGACACAGGATTTAAAAGCAAAAGTTGAATTAGTGTTTAGCCTATTTTATCACACAATCAGTGGGAAGGAAATACACAGATGGTCCCAATCTGTTTGCTATTTTGTGATAGAAGTGATTAAAAAAATGTTACTCGGACGATTGTAGGGGGAACGATCCAAAGTGCTGTGACTTTTTGTTCAGATCATAAGATATAAAGAACACGTTTTCAGCCGACGCTGAAAATTAATGTTGTTTATTTTTTTGTTGGGGGTGGGGTGGGGAAAGGGGAAAGGGCGGGGAAGGGGAGAGGTTGGGAGGAAGTCTCTGTGTCAAAGCTCTAATCACATACTCGTATCCTTCCTTCAAACCTTTATAAAATAGCCAACTAATTATTCGTTTCTCATCGATTATTTAGTGAATGATCCGTACGTTGCATTTTACCTCTTCGTGCATGAATAATGGATCAGTGCGACCCAACCGGTTTCAAACAAATCACAAAGCAATTGTTTGCTGTTATTTCAGAGTTGACTAGTCTAGACTCGTAGGATTTTCTAGCAGTGACAAATTGCGAGTAACAATACGACATGCACTTTGAGACCTGGGTACACTCTTTCTCTCTCTCCTCCATCCACCCCCCCCCTTTGCTAACCAAAAACATCAAAGAAAACAGGGAGTAACAACAACAAAACCAACAACAGCAAAAACTATCCAGTTACCCTCCTAACCGCGAGATAAGACCGTCCGCCAGAGCTGAGCTGAAAGATCAGGGCTAAAGTTCTCATTTACGTGGTCCCTTATTATTCTGGTGTAAATTTGATGTTTGTTTTCTTTCTTTCTTTCTTTCTTTCTTTCTCATCGTATGAGTTGTGGATTCGCCCCTTATTTCTGCATTCGGCCGAAGGAAGAAAAAAAAAAAAAGGCAGAGAAATTCAATATCGAGAATTGAGACACAGGCCCTACTTGTATCCTAGCATTGGGTGAGAACGCTCCGACGGGTCGGCGCTGATGGAAGCGTTTGATTGATTTCGCTAATGCTATGAATAGGGGAGATAATCCTGTATATTTCTGTAGAAGAAATACGCAGCTATGGTCATCTCCCCTACCATGAATACAATGGGGAAAATTTCCACATGTCAATAGTGAAATATCACAACAATATTTACGCATACCGGAAGTCGGTTAAACCGAATTTGATTGGTTCGGACAAATCGATTGGGATTAACCGTTTTTCAGATTAAAAGCTGTGCCTATTTTAACAATAGCAGCACGGCAGCATGAGAAACAAAGTAGCGCCAACGTGATTGTGTGAGTGCAGACTCATCATGGGTAAACTTATGATCTTATTGTTCATGTTGCGCTAAATGAAGTCTAATTGCATTTTCCTATACATGTAACATACATGGATCTGGAGACAATGTGTGTATGTGTGAGTGTGTGAGTGTGTATGTAAGTATGTATGTGTGTGTGTATATGTGTGTGTGTGGGTGTGTGTGCGCTCGTGCATGCATGCGTGCATGTGTGGATGCGCGATCGCACGTGTGTGTGTGTGTGTGTGTGTGTGTGTGTGTGTGTGTGTGTGTGTGTGTGTGTGAGAGCGAGAGCGAGAGAGAGAGAGAGAGAGAGAGAGAGAGAGAGAGGCGGTTTGGATGTTGGGGTGGATGCAGGTTGTGAGTGAAGGAGAAAGAAAGGGCCTTGAGTAAGAGAGAATTCGGAGCGAACGATAAAATAGAACAGACAGTTAGACAGACAGACGGATTAGTAGACAGACAGATGGAAAGATAATAATTTTGTATGCAACCTATGTTAAAGTCATATGAAAGATGGCTATTGGCCTAAATAAAATGAACTTGAACTACATGTATAAAGATATTGATAGATTGATGCTTGTACCCATAATCCCTACTATATAGGGTATATTACATAACATAATTAACATAGTCAAGAGCTTGCGCATTAACGATAGGATCTCTTACCATGGTGAGAATTCCATAAATGAATCGGTGCTGAATGCAACCTCAGTAGCGTTCAACATGCAGACGTAATGCAGTTCATACGATGTATGAATCCCATCGTTGATGCGCAAGCTCTCAAGTGTAAGCTTAGTATGCCGCGATAAGGCCTCGACATACAAACTTTGCATTTCTATAGACAAATATAATATGAGCACTCGTGCACACGGTGCATGGCGTTCATTGGCGTGGCTTGATAATGTTGACCGGAAGTCAATAATCAGCAAGCATTCATGACACTCTAGGCGGTTACCCTGGAAACATACACACAAACGGGCGTGGGAGGAAGAGACAGGCTTGGGATTAAACACTTTATGAACGAGCGGTCCCGGTGACCCCAGCCAGAGGCAGATCTGAGTTCTCGTTTAAAGAGTGTCCCTCCCAAGAGCTTCACTTCGCCCCAACTAACTCCGTCAGCTAGACTAGGTCTATATTTTCATACTAGGCATTTGTTATTGGCCACCTTTGGAGGCCCNNNNACCTAATGTTCCTGTCTCGACGGACATTAGGATTAGGAACTCGCCTCGACTGATGTTCCTGTCTCAATGAGCATTAGGGTTAGAGTTAATGGTAGGGTTAGGGATAGGGAGATAGGGTTAGGGGTAGGGTTGGGTTGTATTAGTGTAGTAGACAAAAGTTCCGGTCAGAGGTGTGTGTAAAGCTCATTCAGAATTTCTCCTAGCCTTTGTGGGGCAGAAAGTTACCCATAATAACCATTACATTACTATTCTTAGGCCTGTTTCTTTGTGGGATCAGTACTGTCGTTGTGTTCTATAAATTCCTTGATCAGCCATTGTAACGAATGGGATATCAGCAGAATCCAAGAGATGGATATTCACGTAAACGACTAAACAAGCCCCGTGAAATGACCTCATAAATGCTTTTTCCTCTCTGCAGAATCATGGCTTCCGGTGGTGCTGACATGGCGAAGGTCAAACAGACCTTGACCACATACAAAGAAAGGTCAGAGACCAGCGAATGTCTGAAGCTGACCCCGTTCATGAAGTGTATCGAAGCTTGCGGGCTGAAGCAGTACAAGACCACGATAGAAGCTTCCATCTGGGCGCTCTTCAAGGACAAGGCGTGAGTAGATTAATCCTGCGTTCGTTTGGTTCCTGCGGCGGCGCGAAAGGGCAAGTCACATCCCTACTTAGTAAGGAAGCATAAGCTCAAGGCAAGCCAGGATGGCTGCAACTAATGCGGAAGAGACAGAAAATAATGCATTAAGTTTGCTATACTTTTATCATTGCCTAATTCATTAACATTCATTCGCCCCATACCATGATACCACCGTTGATTCTTACCACGTTCTCTCTGACACGAGACCTTTTAAAAAACGCTCCACTAACAAGTATGAAACCGTAGATGGTTGCCACCATGTTGCCGAGCTTTTTTTTTCGGTTCTGGCAAAAGACGTCACATTTCTAACAAACCTCAAGTAGGTATGCATCCTTCCTCACTGTAATTGGCGCGCACCAACCAAATATGCACCTCTGAGATATCCGTTGCTAAGGCTGCCCACAGAATACAGAGATGTCCCCTTTGGCGACCCTGCAGGAACCGAACATACGTTGCCCAAACTAACGATGGACGTCCATTCAAAATTTATCCAAACAGCTGGACTAGGGTGAACAAGAATAATGTCATCTTAAGTCTTTCCTGTGATTTTTTTCCCCTTTATTTCTACTGTTCAGTTACTCCTGTGATAAACTGGCCGACAGCACGATAATCATAAGTTTGCTTTCTTCTTGCTAATTCTTGCTAATGCATGTAGTCAGTGGTTTCTGGATCAACATGATAAGCGTCCAAGGGGCAGCTCCGTATGTGCTTTGCCATCTGCTCCAAACGAGATAAGGACACGCCGGAATTTAAGGACAATCACTTATTCATCCAGCTCTCTGGCTTCGTTTGCATCATTTATTGCAGACTTCAAGTTTCGAATAGTACTGTTAAACCAGAAGAGATGAAGGAAGTTCCGAGTATCGGTATTGTTTCATGGAACAGAGCCCTGCCAATAGTTAGGGGCTTGTAAGTGGGCCTATAAGTGGTAAAGCATAGATGGGTTTTGGATTGTTACATGCAACGAGAGGTCGATAGGATAAGTAATGGCAAAGTCTTCGGAATGCTATTGTAACCAGAATTCAATTTATTATGTTGCGCAGTAACAAGGTTCCTATTGACAAGTGTGCCAAAGAGCTCATTGATGAACTCGCTGCTGCTGAGATCGCCAAGAAGAGGAAACAGACCAAGGGCAGAGCACCCGTGGATGACCCAGAAGTCCAAGCTCTGGCCAACGAAATTAGAGGGAAGATTGCAGCAAGAGCTGGTGAAGCAGCCGTGGTAAGATATGTATAATCGTGCACCAGTAGGACAAAAAAAAAACAACAACAAAGCAAAATACAGCAGATCACAGGCTTGTTTCCTTGAAACACCCAGGAGTTTGCAAATGGCTATTGGCCATGCTATGTAGTTCTCACGCTGAGCCTGTCATACTTCATGAATATATGTCTTGAGTGCCTACTCTGAAAATTTATGATTGGTGAAACCTTACCGGGGAATTTCAAAACTTACTTATACCCATTCTGATATGACCAGATTCTAGGAGTCAATTTAGGTGGAATCATACACTACCTGGTTACTGCCTTGTTCACTGTGTGTTCACTGGCCACTTGGTGAAGAAGCAGAATCTTTCCTCTCATCCGCCTTTGACCGTCAGATCCATCTGTCCCTGTGCAGTAAAATCTCTTTTCAGCTTTATCCAATCCTGACCAGTTTATTAACGCTGTTGCTAAAGGCTCGAACCTAGTGATTATTACAGACAGTCAGAGGAATTTAAACGTATATAGTCCTCTTTATCTTGGGAGCTTACTGCAAGGGACAGTGATTCAATCTCTATTATAATCTGGTGCTAAATTTTACTTGCCTCTCTTAAAATTTACCTCTAACTTAGGTGCTCATCTGCTATACTTTTCAATGGAGTCAGTCACATGCATCTGCTGGGTTCTTTATACCACGAACATGTCAGGACTGTAGGTCTATCCCAGAAGTTATTATGACTTTGTCATATTTGTGTCACATAAAAATCTGGATCCTCAAATGAAGAACACTTTTCTAAGCTGCAGGCTGAAAGGTTTGGAAATGGGACAACATAATATAATATTTTGTTGTTTGTAGGTTTAGGCTTTTTAACACTTCCATTTTAAGTGCCGCTTGTTTTAAAGGGAATCCAGATTTCAGTTCCCAGTCTGGCTTGAATGGAGCTATGCTTAAAAAAGTTTTGAAATCATTAGGCTACCAATTTATTTTCAGCCCGAAGTCTAGGAAAATTGCTTTGCGAATTTGTATTTCATCAACATTGCAAGTTCTTGCCATCAAGGCATTTACCCGCTTGCCATGCTTTCTCTCTTTTTAACCAGAAAGCGGGAAAAGTGGATGCCACAACCGCTCGGCTGACAGACGCCTCTGGGTACACGGGCTCACACAAGGAGCGATTTGATGCCAGCGGCAAGGGCAAAGGTATCGATGGCCGAGTAGACAGGCAAGAAAACACAGGCTACGTCGGCAACTACAAAGGGGAAGGAACTTACGAGCAGAAACACTAGAATAAGCATTTTAAGCATTTTAATTCTGTGTGTTACTTTTAGGTCATCAACCTGCCGCCATAGTTTGAACATTTTCAGCTTTGGTGTGGAAACGTCTAATGTGCTGCAACAAATTCTGGTGACCAGATTTTTTTCCTTTTTTTTTTGCTTTGGATAAAGGGGGGAGGTGTTTCCAGATGTGTCAGTTTGTCGTCATTCTTGGCTCAGAAGCGACATGATAAGAAGATCTCAACAGTAACAGCAGCAACAACAACAACAACTATGAAAGTTAACAGTTTATTTGTGCGAGGCAAAGCCATTAATTATGACTTAACGAAAAAACTTTCATAGAATTGGTTAGGTTTTGATGGAGCACATTAAACTCTCTGCACAGAATCTCATTTCCATTAACATTTTNATGTGTCAGTTTGTCGTCATTCTTGGCTCAGAAACGACATGATAAGAAGATCTCAACAATAACAGCAGCAGCAGCAGCAGCAACAACAACAACAACAACAACAACAACAATAACAGCAACAACAACAACAACAACAACAACAACAACAACAACAGCTATGCAAGTTAACAGTTTATTTGTGCAAGGCAAAGCCGCGAATTATGCCTTAACGAAAAGACTTTCATAGAATTGGTTAGGTTTTGATGGAGCACATTAAACTCTCTGCACAGAATCTCATTTCCATTAACATTTTCATATAATCATCACATAAAAAAATAACAGATTTGATGGACTGGGATGATGCCTGAGATATTCAGTTTAGGCTTTCTTGAAACTGTTCTACAATGGTAGCATTTGCTGAGCAAATAAGTATATAAAGTTGGCGTACATATGAATTGTGAAAATAAACTTTGTGAAAAACAAGAACAAAAAAAAAGATATATATCCTTTCTGATGTAATTTGGACTACTTACTCCGTATTGTACAGGTCATAAAATCACACTACACAGAAATATTAATGAGATATCACCAACAAATGCAAAAACAGAAAAGAAATCCACATTTTGTGGAAGATACAGAATTTGAAATTCACGCTTGAAGGGATGAAATATATCTAAATTTTCTTGCATTAGTTACACAGAGAACAGAGAATTTCATTTTCATGACTGAATATTTTGTCTACACAATAAACATTATCAAGTACTGGAACTCTGCATTTTATTTGCTATTTTGGTCAACATTTAAATTTTTCATTGATGCCTTTTTAAATGTAATTGTTTCCTTTGTGTCGTCGTGGAAAACTTAGCCTTAAAATCTTCGTTTCTATGGACAAAACTCTTTTTACAATGCTATTGACAGATCTTTATATTTTATATAAGTCTTTATGGGCAATGTTCACGTTTTTATAGTTTCTGTTTTATATCTAATCTACACTGTGATTTGTCCAATATTTTTTACATTCACTTCCTGAGTATATTTTTTGTTACAACCCTAAGAAGTTAATTTGCTGTGATATAAATCTCCATAACACATTAATTATTGTTTCATTTAATTTTAGTTTGAGGTCATCATAGACATTTGTAAATCCCATCATTCCAGTGAATTACGAAACCCAAAACTCGGACCAAAGCTTTGAAATTTATTTGTTGAGCTATGGGAAGAGCAAAATTTAAAAATTGGCTAACACGGAGTGAAACAATATAATAATAAAAAATGCCATTAACTTTAGTCATGGTATGAGTAGTTTCTTTACCTTCTTTTACATTCCCTCTATTCTCTCTCTACTTTGTGTCATATGGTTTGTCCATCTATATCCTATGCGTTTTGTAGAAATTCTTTGGTCAACAAAGCAAAAAAAAGAATAAATATATGCGTTGTAAAATTAACAAACCTTTTGAATCGATGTGCAGTTTGTTTTTTTTTTTGTTTGGATGGGATTACATATGGGTGAAGTAACCAAGGACAAAAAAATCAAGCACAAGGACAACACAAGGAGGATTACTTCTGAGCGGATGGTAAAGGAGCTCTGATGGATCAACGGTTTTTCTTTAAGCCCAGCGTTGCGGCACTTGAATTTCTTTGGTTATATCTTACCAAAGCCTATTATTATGTAAGTGGTATTGTGTCGCTTTTTAGGCCGCGTGTCCCGTCTTGTTACTTAATGATCTTTGGTCTCACCTCATTATTCGATATGTATGTGGTTTGGTTGATAAGGTATTCATTTGTAATTAAAATCTTGATTGACTAGTATTGCAACAATTTCCAAAAGACTTAACTGTGCAGTCGCATTACACATTTTTAATCATATTTTCTTAACTAACAAAGGCTATTCTGGACATGGGGAATTAGCAAGACAAAAGGAATGTTTAGCGCTACATTAGTACATGATAAGGGCAATAATCAACTCATTAAAGTATTACGTAATAAGGGAAGTAATCAATTGTAGTACAAAATCACATAAAAGAAAAGTTTAAGTTAGATTAGGATTTCACAAGTTTTCTTAGCTTTGCACAGTATTAATCTACAAAAAATATGAAACAACTTAGAATTGTTCAAATCGCGAAAGGGATTCTTATACTTGAATTCTCCGGAATAATAAGAGTAATAAGACAGTTACCAACCATACAGTGGACATTCAATGAAGCCAAGAATGACAAGAAAAAGAAAAAGGGTGAGAAGAAGAAGAGGAAGAAGAGGAAGAAAAAAATGATGATAATGAAAACGAAGAAGAAGAAAAATGAAGATGATGATGCTGATGAAGAAAAATGATAAAGAAAAAGAAAACGAAGAAAAATGATGATGATGATGAAGTAGAAGAGGTAAAAGAATACCATGACAGCGACGACGACGAAGAAGAAGAAGAAGAGATGATGATGATGATGATGATGATAATGACGATGATGATGATGATGATGATGATGATGATGATGATGGTGATGATGATGATAATGAGAAAAGGAAGAAGGGCGATGAAGAGAGGCGAAGAAGAAAAAAAACAAAGAAGAAGCAGAAAATGAATCCTTGAAGTTCCGACAAACAACCAAATGAACGAGGGATAGACTTTAAAGTGTTTCGTCTTTGTGCAACATATTTACTGAGTCCCGTTTGTTGTTTAAATCAAGGCGGGTCAACACTCTTCTTATTCGACAGCCTCAATGCGTCCTGGAATCAAAACCACAGTTCATCGGTACACGCACCTGCCTGTTGCTTGTTACTGATTTTAATATGACGTTAATTGCCCCTCCAATAATTCCCCTCTGGTCTTCATTTCGAAACTTGGCATAATATTTCAGGAAATAAAACTTTCATCATGAAGATACGCAAAATTTTTAGTTTATATGTCTATTTAAAAAAAAAGCTACATATCAACGTCCGGAAAACGGTGGGGTGGACAAAGTTTCAGCAAGGCAGACAGCGTCAGCCGCCATGTTTTTAATTAACTAAGAACTTGCGCATCTCGATGGGCTCCCCTACCAAAGTTGTATAGTCTATAGAATTTTTATATATGTCAAAATATATATAAAATCCACGACGATTTGTTCTGCAGTGAAAATTTGAATACGAAGGCACAAAAAATCCCACGTGGCATCATAATAGCTCTGGAAGAGACAAATGCAAAAAATTCTTGACTGCTACCGTCACATATTTTACTACAAAGATGTCCACCCTCCCACCCGCTGGTCAGAATATGTATAACCCGCAAAGAGTGTAAAACATGGCCCACAACGTTATTCCAGTTTATAGAGTGCTTTTTTTCATTAGAGTTCAATATCATGTTTTATGATGAAACATGTATCTTATAGATAGGACTCTAACAAAATCTCTAAAATACAAAAACTGGCCTGTCTACTGAACAGATTTGGGGCTACTCTTGTTTTGGTTTATGCTGTAGTTAGGTGGTCCCGTGTTGCACCTCAAAGCAGCCTTAAAACATTAGCATGTCGGGTCTCGAGTTTATTCAAGTCCCAAGAAACAGACTTATTTAAGCGCACACTATAAACATATTATGTCTATACATATGGCTCAAAGAGTTTCCTTCTCATGGCCTTAAATGTCGGATACTACTGCGTGTGATACAAAGGCGTGAATACCCTCTAAACTGACATACAAAACAGGGCTATATGGCGGTCTCATCTAGCTTAAAGATATCGATTTTCGCAAAAGTGCAATCACTTGACAAGTATTCGCGTACACAAAGAAGAGTGATCGAGCAATGATCTGTAGCTATACGGGTATCAACTTCAAGATATTTATAACGGGTGATTCTTAACGGGAGTATTTGATTTTCTACGTTAAGCGCTCCCTATACCGAACCTTATCGTATTGAATATTGTACACAATAATATGGTTCAACTTCAACTCATTGGCGTACCCGTAGAGTTTGGAAAGGGGTTATGAGTAAACACGGATTTCTCTAAAGCAACAAAATGATGGATTTAGTTTCAGTTCAACTGAGTGCCAGCAGAGTGCAGAGTTGGTGATTGAGGTTGAAAAGGAGGGGGAGGGGGGAGGAGAACCAAGGCTTACTATTTCGTAAAGATGTGCTGTCCTAAATACACCCTTCCATGTGATAAAATCTGGTTGCGCCTCTGTTTGAACTCGCAGAAATTTCCAGCCTGGGCCTGCTCAAATTCCTTTCCTTCTTTTGGTGATCCAACGACCCAATCCGCGCTCTTCTTCTCTAAGCTATTCTCGACGCGCCTCCCTGGAGTGGGCTGTCCAAGACTTGCTTCAGAGATCAGCGGCTAAGCATCTTGTCTGTGAAGTTGTTTTTTTACTTCTAGGGAATAAGTCACTGACACAGTAAAGGTTTCAAGAAATTATATAAACACTGGTAAGTTGGCATATTAATATAATGTCCCTGTTGATGTATAAAGTGTACTCCAGAAATTAGGTAATTTACACAATTTGACACCGTTTTGTTCAGTATTTTGAAATGGTTGTGTTGTTGGTATCGGGTTATATGTTTGAGTTCGGAAACTTAAGAGGGTAACAATTTTGTGAAGAATTACGCCTCTTTATGCGTCTAAAGTCGCTTACTATATAATTTTACTATATCTCCAAATTTCATTCATGTGGAATACGATTACATATACGTCAGTTTGGGCATATCTGATAAAATAAAATGTAGTGGCGTTTACACTGTACTGTAACACCCGACTGAGCTCTTCACTGACAATAATATTGATCATAGTCTAGTTCTCCAAAAAGCTAAGATATATCCCAGAGAATACTTTTCTTCAAAGCGTATACTTCATGACAGAGAGACGAAATAATTAACGACTGGAGCAAGAACAGATGTTAACTATTCTCTCTGAATTCACTGAAAATCAAAATTTAGTACAATATTAAAAAAAAAAAATGAGGCGGAGGTAACTTTAACCTCCGATAAGAGTTCTTGACGTCAAGTCAAGACAGGCACTCACAGCCAAGAGGTGTATTTATTTGTTCCCGACATATACATCTATCTAAACCAAGAGTTGGACGAAATCAGGAACACGAATCAAAAAATAAAAAACAACAACCTGAATTTTGAGCTCATTTCGGAAAAGGCTCTGGAACTGAGAGAGAGAACTAGAAAAGAAAGACAATGAGAGAGAATGTGTGTGTCTGTGCGTATGTGTGTGTGTGTGTGTGTGTGTGTGTGTGTGTGTGTGTGTGTGTGTGTGTGTGTGTGTGTGTGTGTGTGTGT
>JAWQUT010000008.1:1776637-1800685 GCA_033807755.1 Ellobium chinense | reverse complement strand
ATCTCTGAGTAGCATAAAACTGAGCTTCTGTGTTGTGTTTAATCATCTGGCCGAGGACACATTTCTGTTAAAGATGGATGACTTAAAAAAAAAAAGTCTTCATGAACAGAATTACCTGTTTTCGTAATATTGCCACACTGACAGCAGCTCTATCTAATTCAAGAAGTGGGCATTCTATAATGCTTTTTTGACTTCGTAGTATCGGTCGCATTTATTGCCTGGATTTCATCACAACCCCTTGAGGCATCTTGCTAAGCAAAATCAGGAACCTCACACTCTCATTTCTATCTTCTTCACGGTGAAGGGAAACAAAAATCAGCCATTTTCAATCATCCCTTTGAAACTAACTCTCTTGTCGGGACTTCGTATCGGACATTCTCAAAAATTGTTTCAAGATGTGCGCATTTGAAGATCTCAGGATTATTCAGTACAGATTCAGGAAGTATATTTTCAAGTTGTCTAAGAACATTAGGAAACAAACACCGTTAAAATAATATGACCTCATAAACATGACGGTTGCACAAATAATATAAATGATAAATTTAATGTATCAAATTATTATGTCAGCAGAGATTAACAAATAACTAAGACAAAAAACAAAAAAAGGAAGAAAGAAACGTGCTTAGACTTTCTTACTGTGCTTTTAATCCCATCATCTTTTATTGTCTTCCCCTCTCTCCCTCTCACCCTCGCACATACATAAACATGTATCTTTTCCATGCCAGCTTTGCACTAACAGTAACTGTATCTTCTCCCGATTACGGCCCTGAAAAATTACAGTCCACCTCCTGTTCTGCATCTTAAGTCTCGAGATTTTCAGTCTTCAGTCATGCTCAGTAAAGAAGATATGGATATGCCCTCGTATTTTGACACTGGTCATTACTTCTATACCTGAATCAACAAAACAGACACGTATTATTTTTACGATTTCAAAAGGGTTGCCTCTCTTTCTCTCTCTCTCTTTCTCCAACTTCTCTCTCTCTCTCTCTCTCTCTACCCCTGTTTAAGTTCTCTCATTTCCACGATTTCAAAAGGGTTGCCTATCTTTCTCTCTCTCTCTCTTTCTCCAACCTCTTTCTCTCTCTCTCTCTCTCTACCCCTGTTTAGGTTCTCTCATTTCCACGTTCTTTTCCTCCTTTCCTCTAATTTGTTATGACGTAAACTTCTTTTCAATATACCATAAAGAAACTATTCTTTGGATCTATTTTGCTATCGCCTATGAATAAAATTCAAACTCGGTTCAGTTCTTTATCTCTCCTTTGACGTTTACCTTAAGCCTGCTTTAGTTCCCTTCGCAAGTCATCGATCCACAACTTTCAGCCAGGAGAGATAATATCGTACTCCTTTCATTGCATTGTTGNCTCTCTCTCTCTCTCTCTCTCTCTCTCTCTCTCTCTCTCTCTCTCTCTCTCTCTCTACCGCTGTTTAGGTTCTCTCATTTCTCCGTTCTTTTCCTCCTTTCCTCTAATTTGTTATGACGTAAACTTCTTTTCAATATACCATAAAGAAACTATTCTTTGGATCTATTTTGCTATCGCCTATGAATAAAATTCAAACTCGGTTCAGTTCTTTATCTCTCCTTTGACGTTTACCTTAAGCCTGCTTTAGTTCCCTTCGCAAGTCATCGATCCACAACTTTCAGCCAGGAGAGATAATATCGTACTCCTTTCATTGCATTGTTGAGAGTGAAGAGGACTCGGCAAGTGCTTGACAGTTCATCTTGATTCCTCTCAGAAAAGGCAACAGTCTAGAATCACGACCAGGATACCGTGTCTGCGCAATAAATCACAGCTATAGGCAATAAAAAATGATAATGCAATGTGTCTCATTGGTGCAATACAAACCCGTACTAGCAAATTTGTTTAGACACTCATGTGTATTTCTCCAAGGAGACGATTTGGAATATCAGCATAGTGTAACTATGGACCTCCGACTCTGTCTTTTTGTCTGTCTGTCTTTTTGTCTGTCTGTCTGTCTGTCTGTCTGTCTGTCTGTCTGTTTGTTTTGTAACTAAACTGTGATCTTAATGGCTCCTTAGAGTATCCCTTAATAAACTTCACGCACAGTCACACGATAGACCAGGAGTACCTTACACTGAATATTATTCCTTGCCACAGATCCGACGCCATTTGTACTCTTCAACATAAATTAGCAAGGAGGCGAAGAGAGAACAAAGCGCTCAGCACCATCTCGATGCGGGCCAATAAAAATAAGGATATCTTATTCTCATGATACTTACATTCCCGCCCTTGGCACATCTTTCTCAACTAACTACTGTATGTTTATGAGACCAAAACTATATACAACTTTACTATACATGGCACGTCGAAGTGCTAGCGGTATACCGAATCTATACACAATAACTTCTTCAACTTCTACATACAATTTTACCTTATCTGTAGCGAAACTCATCTGCTTTGTTATTGGTCTCATACAGCAATGCCCCCAGTTAAATAAAAAAACAACAAAAACAGTATATAGTCCACATGTTAATATTATCCGTTCCACTCTCCAGTATCATGGAAGCAAGCCTGGCGAAGGTCAAGGACACCTTGACACAGTACAAGGAAAGGTCAGAGACTGGCGACTGTCTGAAGCTGACCCCGTTCATGAAGTGTATCGAAGCTTGCGGACTGAAGCAGTACAAGACCACGATAGAAGCTTCCATCTGGTCGCTCTTCAAGGACAAGGCGTGAGTCAGGCTTTAGAATAGCACTTTTAGTTGACGTTGGTCAAATTAGATTAAGATCAACCTAACCACCCAAGTTCATATCTTGTTCCTGTCCAACACAAAGGGGGAGGGAGGGGGAGTTAGCCTTATACACATATGCCTTGGTGTGGAACTCTGGTACAGCTCTCTTTGGATTCGACATGGAAGATTGCCCGCCAAATTGCAAAATGGTGCGTAGCTGTGGTGATGTGTTATCCTAGACATGTGATTGAAATAATTCGAACCACAAACAGAAACAGGAAGGGAAACACCAGATCAACAGAAAGGCTTCATGTTCTTGTCATTTAGGATACCACACAGGTAAATACGGAAAGTAGGAGGGCAACTGATCCCGTCGCTATGAAGGTATCTCGCGGACTAACCCTTCCTCAGAACAAATAATATAGGGCAATTCAGCTGGGTTTCAGACATATTCAGGATTGAATCTACTGTGTTTATTGGGCAGGAGATAATAAAATTATACTACTGGATTACTTGATTTTTCTAGATTGAACTTTACTGGCATAAGTTTGTTAAAGTGGCTCTAAAGTGGTCTGACGATTTTTTGTTTTTTTTTAAGCGAAATATACGACCGTGTAACGATAAAGTGAAGTGGATTGATATGTATGTCATTAAGTATCTTCTTCTCTTTGTAAATCAGTAACAAAGTCCCGATCGACAAGATTAGCAGAGAGCTCATTGATGAACTCGCCGCTGCTGAGATCGCCAAGAAGAGGAAACAGACCAGGGGGAGAGCACCCGTGGATGACCCAGAAGTCCAAGCTCTGGCCAACGACATCCGCATGAAGATCGCAGCTAAAGCCGGACAAGCCGTGGTAGTAAGTGCAGAATGTGAAACAAATGGAAATTTTGTACTCATTCGGTCTTTCAATGCTCCTCTTTGATCCACCGCACTAAGCAAGTTGGTTACATTTTTCAAACACCGCTGTTTACCTTTTGGACCATTTGTCATTGTTTCCGGTAGATTATCCTTTCCACTGCAATTTTCTCAAGATATTTCACTGACTGACCCAGTCGAAGTTTATAACAAATCGCTAATCGGCAGACTTCCGTGGACCGCTTATAACCTGTCACCCATTGAAGACAATACCTCCTTACATAGTACAGAGAGAATACAGAAAGTGTCAGACCAGTGTGGTACCACGCCATACTTTAACAACTTTCATCTTTTCTCTTAAACGCACTTGAGAATGTCTCAGAATTGTTCATGATTTAAAGTTCATGGTAACCCTATCATCAACTTTAATTTGAAACCTGTCGGTATATACGAAGTTCGTCAACGACCGAGCTTGGACATCCATTTAGGATTTCTGTTTTGTGTACTTTCATGTTTGCGAATGGAACAGCACTGCACCAAAACTTCCAATTATTGAAAGCACTGTAATGTCTTACATTTTATTATCGCCATTCGCTCTCGAAAGTCTGAATCACTAGCTTAAGATGAACTCCAACTCCGTCAGATATAACAAATCTGGTCTTTAATACAAGGAACTGGCACTAACAGCAGCTAACAAAATAGGTTATTTCCATGAAGACAACATATGTACAGAAATTTCTTATCTGTCAAATCTCTCATCAGAAAGCAGCAGCAGTGGATGCCACAACCGCTCGGCTGACTGATGTCTCTGGGTACACCGGCTCCCACAAGGAACGATTTGATACCGGCACCGGCAAGGGCAAGGGTGTGGATGGCAGGGTGGACCGGGTGGAGAATACCGGCTATGTGGGGAACTACAAAGGTGCGGGGACATATAGTGGGGGTGCCGACTCTGGTAAGAAGCAGTCAAAAGCGGACTCCATTACGGCACGACTGACCGATGCTTCTGGGTACACCGGCTCACATAAGGAGCGTTTTGACGCCGGCGGCAGAGGCAAAGGTATCGCCGGCAGGACAGATAAGATGACGGAAAACACAGGATATGTGGGCAACTACAAAGGTGCAGGCACCTACGACAAGAAACACTAGGGAAAGGCCCATTGAGAAATGAACATTGTCATAAATACGTGTACGGTAGCTCATAAGAACTCCGCGAGGCGACAAGAGGGGAAATTGAGGTCACGTGATGCTACGTCATTTTTCAAAACCAGTGAGCCATCTTAAACTAATGCTCGACCCCCACTTATGCAAATCATCTATCCAGCAAGACATAATATTGAATGATATGCTGTGAAGAGGATGTTTTTATTGCAAAAACGTCACCGGTGATATCATTTAGTCATGGAAGTTGTTTGCGGCACTTTTCCATGATCGCAAGTTAGTATTCCCCTCTTATCGTTGAACGTAGTTCTTAGGTATCATAAAAATAAACTTTTAAACTTCCATTTGAATCTGAGAAAGTCATTTCATGTAGATTCACGACTAAGTGCACTCATTGTTTTTTACACATCCAGAAGCATGCTTTCACGTGAATATCGTACAGAATGATAACTTGTTACGCAAGCTGTCTCGTAGGCCTATCGTATTTTCAAAGCTGTTCTCATCTCTATCTTCATTAAAATTTCACGTCTTACACACTTTTGCCTTACTGTACAGGGAAGCAACTCTACATTGATACCTCTGATAGATCCTTACATTATTACCGCCCCTGATAGGTGATCTGATTTGAGCTCCTTCGATCTTTTCTTTGATCTGTCCCATTTTAAAAAAAAAAAATCACATAGATCTTTAGTTACAAAAGACGATATCTCATTTGTTGTGACTGTTATGTTCATAAAATATTGATTTGTTTCATTATAACCCTAAGAGATACACTTTTTGTCTTCTTGATAACTACATAACAGCATCTCTCATCTCCCTCACTGCCCCCATGCCCACAAAAACCCCAAAGAAGACAGTTAATACGCTGGACCATCCAGGACTTCTTAATATCAAAAGGCAAAAATAGATAAGCAGTAACAGTACAGGTTAGCTTAAAGCTGGCTGTTGAAGGAGGAATATCACTGGGAAGTGTTCATTGCTCAGATTAACACTACTCGGTGGTGAACAAAGCATGTAGATTTAACCAAACTCACTTGATATTTTCCCTTCCATTTCAATAGTAGGCTAGTACTGAACAGCATGTGGACTTCAATACTGTGGAATTCGGTTATAACAGTTTCCAGAGACAGGTTAGCAGATCAGTACATAAAACAACGGTATAAAAGTGCCATGACATTCCGATTTCTGTGGTTGATATAAACCTATGTATTCTCATTATGTCATTTTATAGAATGTTTTATTCATCATCTTGTATCTTGTAGTCTTTTTTTAGATATATAAATAAAGCAGCAATTACATGTGTCCAAATAAAACCAGACATCTTGAAATTCTCTCTTGACAATTCTTGACTGTGTATATGTAACCGGGTGGAAAGGCAATACAGTATAGTATTCTTTCTCTTATATTTAAGGGGGNCTTTCATGTTTGCGAATGGAACAGCACTGCACCAAAACTTCCAATTATTGAAAGCACTGTAATGTCTTACATTTTATTATCGCCATTCGCTCTCGAAAGTCTGAATCACTAGCTTAAGCTGAACTCCAACTCCGTCAGGTATAACAAAACTGGTCTTTAATACAAGGAACTGGCACTAACAGCAGCTAACAAAATAGGTTATTTCCATGAAGACAACATATGTACAGAAATTTCTTATCTGTCAAATCTCTCATCAGAAAGCAGCAGCAGTGGATGCCACAACCGCTCGGCTGACTGATGTCTCTGGGTACACCGGCTCCCACAAGGAACGATTTGATACCGGCACCGGCAAGGGCAAGGGTGTGGATGGCAGGGTGGACCGGGTGGAGAATACCGGCTATGTGGGGAACTACAAAGGTGCGGGGACATATAGTGGGGGTGCCGACTCTGGTAAGAAGCAGTCAAAGGCGGACTCCATTACGGCACGACTGACCGATGCTTCTGGGTACACCGGCTCACATAAGGAGCGTTTTGACGCCGGCGGCAGAGGCAAAGGTATCGCCGGCAGGACAGATAAGATGGCGGAAAACACAGGATATGTGGGCAACTACAAAGGTGCAGGCACCTACGACAAGAAACACTAGGGAAAGGCCATTGAGAAATGAACATTGTCATAAATACGTGTACGGTGGCTCATAAGAACTCCGCGAGGCGATAAGAGGGGAAATTGAGGTCACGTGATGCTACGTCATTTTTCACAACCAGTGAGCCATCTTAAACTAATGCTCGACCCCCACCCATGCAAATCATCTATCCAACAAGACAATACTGAATGATATGCTGTGAAGAGGATAATGTCTTTGTTGCAAAAACGTTACTAGTGATAACATTTAGTCATGGAAGTTTTTTGGTTCGCTTTTCCACGATCGCGAGTTAGTATTCCCCCTCTTATCGTTGAACGTAGTTCTTAGGTATCATGAAAATAAACTTTTAAACTTCCATTTGAACTGTTTTAAGCAAAACATTTCTTCATAATTCATACACTGAACTGAAAATCCTGTATTTGGTGGGGTGGCTCAGAAACTCGCTTTACTTTAAGAACGTTTTTTCATTGTAAGCCAAAAGGAGAATCACTCATCATAATTATGTTTTTGGCACTTGTGCAAGTAAGTAAAGTTCTCTCCGCTCGTTGAATTAACCGTAGTCTAAATCCTGCTCGTTTCAACCTACTTCATAGAATCTGAGCAAGTCAGTTCATGTACATTGACGTGTAAGTGAACTCATTGTTTTTATACACATCCAGAAGCATGCGTTCACATGAATATCGTACAGAATGATAACCTTGTTAAGCAAGCTGTCTCGTATCGTAGGCCTATCGTATTTTCAAAGCTGTTTTCATCACTATCTTTATTTCACGTCTTACACCTTTTTGCCTTGCTGTACAGGGAAGCAACTCTACATTGATACCTCAGATAGTGCTTTACATTATTACCGCCCCTGATAGGTGATTTGATTTGCGCTCCTTTGATCTTTTCTTTGATCTGTCCAATTTTTTTTCTTAAATCACATACATCTTTAGTTGCAAAAGACGATATCTCATTGCTGTGACTGTTATGTTCATAAACCATTGATTTGTTTCATTATAACCCTAAGAGATACACTTTTTGTCTTCTTGGTAACTACAGAACAGCATCTCTCATCTCCCTCACTACACCCCATGCCCACAAAAAGCCCAAAGAAGACAGTTAATATGCTGGACCATCCAGGACTTCTTAATATCAAAAGGCAAAAATAGATAAGCAGTAACTCTACAGGTTAGCTTAAAGCTGGCTGTTGAAAGAGGAATATCACTGGGAAGTTTTCATTGCTCAGATTAACACTACTCGATGGTGAACAAATCATGTAGATTTAACCAAACTCACGATATTTTCCCTTCCATTTCAATAGTAGGATAATATTGAACAGCATGTGAACTTCAATACTGTGGAATTCGATTAAAGCAGTTTCCAGAGACAAGTTACAGATAAGTACATAAAACAACGGTATAAAAGTGCCATGTGATGACATTCCGATTTCTGTGGTTGCTATAAACCTGTCTATTCTCACTGTGTTATTTTGTGTTATTTTATAGAATGTCTTATTCATCATCTTGTATCTTGTAGTCCTTTTTCAGATATATCAATAAAGCAGCAATTACATGTGTCAAAATAAAACCAGACATCTTGAATTTCTCTCTTGACAATTCTTGACTGGTGTATGGGAACTACATAAAAGACATCATGCAATATCCAAGTCAACATCATATCGCAGGCAGCTTTGCGTGAATGGTATCATTTCACAGTACACAGGTGCTTTTGAACATGCAGCTGTGTATTGTCAGATTAATGAGGAAAACTCATCCATTCTGGCACTTTAAAGACAGTTAACATCAGTGACTGAACTTTTATGTGTGTCTCTCTCTGTGTATGTGAGTGTGTGTGTGTGGGTGTGCATGCGTGCGTGAGTGTCTGTCCCCCTGTCCCTCTGTGTCTGTGAGTGCATGCTTGGTTACTTGTGTGTGTACATGAGTAAGCATGTCTGAGTGCATGCATGAAAATGATAAGTAGTGCACAAATGAACTGATAGGATTAGAGTTGACTCCACCTAATCACAAATCCAGATAATAGCAATTCTGGCTTAATTGCAATACTTTCCACAAGTTAGTGGATAATTTCACCTCCTTTTTAATCACAAGTTTCTCCAAGCTCTAGGATTTACGAGTAATGAAATTGACTATTTTAAAATTCATAAGTTCTGGATAAAATTTTCTCATTATCTCCAAATACGAACCTACTATTCAAACATGTGAACTCTAGCACACTTTCCAACCCCTGTCATACACATATGTTACTTCTTTACAATACTAGGGGTATAAAAAAAACAAATCACAGCATGTGTGTATATTGTCAAACACTTTTATTTGTATTCAGTGTATACAACATTCATAAAAAAAACCTCATATGGTGTATACAACATTCATAAATATGTGTCACTGTTAGCAGTAACATAGTCCAAAAAAACTGGTTCAACCAACAAAGTACTGTATAGGCTCAAATTGCATGCCTGTTGATGATAAATCAACACTGTGACAGTAATTCACAACGGTGATGATAACAACATGTAATATAAAAGTATAAATGTACACTGCTCTTAAATATGTACACTGTCCAACATAATGGATACATTTCTGTAACTATGTACATGCTCTTGACCAAAAATGCAAACGTAATACATGAAAACATCCCAACTAATCAACTGCTAGACAATGTTGATAAAATAACATGCAATTATTGATTCTGTCCATTTTCAGCTCATTATGATTTGTACTTTGAAAATCAAAAAATACGTGGAAGCCATTTGCATATTCGGTGTAAAGAAAAGCAAAGCAAAAATTTAGAAGTGGCCACTGACTGAGAAATTCAAAATGTTCAAAAGGAAGTTTCTGACTAGACAAAAGTAGAGGATGACACTTGATAAATATATGTACAAGCAAAGTCAATAAACAAAGCAAAGCAAACCAGCTACCCGTCAAGCAAACCAAACAATATCTGAATGATGTATTAAACACAACCACACAATTATGATATCAACGCTTGGTGCAGTACTCCCATATATGACATTTAATCAAACACCAACTTTTCAATGTTCATGACATTACTTTCCCTTCTTCATTACCAGCTATAATTTCAGACCTCTGTGATTAAAAGTAGCACCAGCAACATTATTCCTGAAAAGTTTCCTTAATACAAACTGATGGCACTGTCTGGTTTTACTGTAATGTTCAGGGATGCCTCTTAACTTTTCATTTAACCCCCCCCCCCCNCCCCCCCCCTACTTTCTGCAGTTTCATACAATCTCCTGAAATATCATGACCTGATCAGTCACTATAATCCAGAGACAGAATGGTGAAGTTAATATAGCTCAGCATACAATGAAAAGATTTAATAACAAAAACACCCCCCAAAAACCTGAAGAGAAATCTGAATGCCCAGTTGTGACCCTGTCAAAAAGAGTTTAAAGATCAGCATAACTAACCTCTCTAAATTGCAACTCAAAGCAAAAAGGAAATCTGTGACTCAGCGGCAGGTGAGATTAAGCAATGCTATGTAATATCATCTTGTTTCCACAAAATATTGCTTCCTCAAGCTATTGCAATTTAACATAAATAGGATTACATTTGATTGCAGCTAAGCAGTGTCAGGTGCATGAGCTGATCGATGGTTTATAAAAAGATTGATTTTTATTAATTAAGAAATCAAATGGTAGAATTTAAAATTTTGTGAATTAGGAAACATACGGTGGGAGCTGTTGATCTCAATGATCATCTAATTTCACTTAGATACACCATATCTATCAATCTATCAACACTGACTTCACTGGCTGGTGGTCATGTACTGTGGTACCTGCCTGTGAGACTTACCGTGATCCTAACTTGAAACCTTAGTGCTGGCAAAAATGGGACAATCAGGAAGAAATTGGGCATTGGTGAGAAGCTATGAAGAATCAGCAATCAGTTATGGAGCAAAGTTGAAGCACTAACCAAGCATAACATTCCAAAATAAAATTAAAAAAACAATTATGTCACAGACTGTCTCATACATTACAAAAGTCCTGGAATAACCAAATCTCAGTAAGTACCTCCCTTAACAGCGGCTGATTCTTTGCATTATTTCAGCTTCAGGTAAAATACAACGTCCCTTAGAACAGTGCCAAAGTCACAACCTCACAGAAAACAATTGTACATTGCACCATTTGTAGTGAATATGCAAAACTCCAAAAGCACACCATGCCTCATCACATACAATATACAGAATGAAAAAAACTTAATAAATTGCAGGCTTTTGTAAACTTTTCAGCATGTTTGCAGAGCATTATAAAAGTGGACAAAAATTCATCACAAGGAGATAATCTAGAGAAATTTAAATGTCAATGAAAACATGAAAATCTGGGTTGATCAGAACAGAAAATGAAAGTAACTTTCCTGTGTTACTTTTATTCATTCAGTTCATACGAATCTGATCTGAGTTTAGCAGCTATTTTAGATGATTTGATCTAGATCTTAACTGTGAACATTTTGGGTTTTGATCTGCACTTAAATGTTCCATCTAATTTTCATTTCAGTTCACATCCACCTCCTAAATCAGAACTGCCAGCCAGTTTGAAAAAGCAAAGGAAACTATCATTTTCATAGAACTGAGCTAAACTTAATTTCAGGGTGTTTTCCTTTAGTGAACTAATCAAGATCTGAACTTTTTTGGTGGACTTGCCCAACCCTGCAAATAATTTCTTTCACGGTAATTTGCAGGCTGCTGAAATTTTGAGTTCTTGATTAAAGTGGCAAACAAATGATAAACAATGCACAATGACAGTCATCAAGGCACATGAAAAAAGACGACTCATTTGTGACAAGTGGCTTTTCCAAAAATGGAAATTTTAAACAGAACTGAATGACTGAATCTTCTAATTTAAAAGAAGATGATGTCTTGGCCATAGCAAAATTACTGAGCGTCATTACCTCACTAAATCTCAACCTAACGGAAGTCTGCAAGCATAGCAGCATGGCAGTTTGACCACTTGGCCTACATCCACTTATTTTCAAAATCCTTGCTACAAGACTAGTGCTATACCCTTACAACGAGACTAGTGCTATCATGAAACATTCTGTAGGACCTGATGTATTCTATAAAATTATATTATGACCATTACAAAGTATGTCTAGCATTAAAAAGACATAGCCTATTGTGAAGTACATTGGAATCTCCCATCCCCCCCCCCCNCCCCCCCATTTTCTTATCAAACCACAGTCCCTTATTTTCCCACATGTGACAAAAAATGCCCTCTCCCCCAACAGACAAGCTCCTTCCCTAATATGTTACAAGGCCGATGGTACCAACACTTTCTTTCCCACTAATCCCATTAACAGCATCACACAAAAGTGATGGTGTGATATAATATCATATGCCTCTCTTCATTATCCTGGATAATGCAAAATTAATTTTCAATAGAAAACAACTCAGACAGTTCTGTGAATTTTGTACCACGCAAGTGTTTGAATTTAACAACAATACATAAGTTTAATGTGCTATGTTTCCTACCACATCACAATTACCTCCAGTGACTGTGTAAACAACAGACAAAATCAAGCAAGATTTTATTATACACACTGAACTCTGGTTAACTTGATCTAGTAGCATGAAAACGTGGTGGAGCTAAAATTATATTGTGCGAACGGAGGTGAAAAATAAAAAAACTAAAGAGTACTGGATTGGATTTTGTGTGAAAAAAAAAAAAAGCTTGAATTTTCAGAATATTAAATTACAATCTGTGGAACTGGAAAGGACAGCATTGTAGACATTGATTTATGCTTTTAAATATATGAAGGTGATGACGCAAATGCTGTAAAGATAGAATTTAATCAACAGGGAAGACGAACTGACTTGAGCCTCACACAGCCCACCTCCCTCAAAATGCAGCAACTCCCTCAACTAATGGTAAAGATATTAAGAATATGTCAACAGCAGCAATATATTTACTGGCCACATACAAATATCTCAATTAATAAATGACAGTAACTCAATAACAATGCAGTAATAAAACCTGGTTAGTGTGTCATGACTGAGATCAGGGTACAGTTTTTCCAGAGTAATTTTTCTCTACCCGTGTCTAAAATCCTTCTGAATTGCCAGTTTTTATCTTTGCACAATAAAACCACATATATTGTAAAGAGGCTTTCAAACAGTGTTATTTGACTTTCAGAAAGGGTACAACTTTGCAATTCCAAATTTGTGAAGTTAACTTGATCCTATCCTAGCCAAAAACTGATGACTTACATTTTACCACTATTACCAGATGATGTGATAAAGAACTTAAAATAACACTTCAAGATGATGTTCAAGGCTTTGATAACTGTTGCCCATGTCACACACAGATAATGACACTAAATTGATCTGCATGTAAATTTCTTTTCACTTTGCTGATAACATTTGAAAGAAGGATGAATATTTTCTACATACAAATCTGAAACTACCTGTCACTCATTAAACAGACTGACATGCTATTTGTGAGAAAAAAAATTCAATGGCTGATTCTCTTCTTTATGAACAGTTTAATCACATACACCTACGCTATTTTGTGCAAAGATTCAATGTTTTTTCTTTGTTTTCTTTTAAAACCAAAATCAACTAAGCTAAATCTTATCTGCATGGTGATTATTTGTTAACATCACGTTCTGTAAACTCAGGAACAGATTTAAGTAATGAGTCCCAAGTTTTTGCCAGAGTGTGCGTCCTTGAGGATGCATGTCTTAAGAATCTTCATTTCTCTCTGACATTTACAAGATGTAAAGCAAACACTGAAACAGTTTCTGCACATTTACAAACCATCACATGTCTCACTTAATGTTCAAGAGGTAAGGCAAACAGTTACTGCACATCTAGGAACCATCACATTTCTTGTACAACATTCAAGAATAGGCTTAAAGCAAACGGACATGTACTGCAGGATAAAAGTGTAAACATGTCAAGGCTGTGGAATGTGCTAAGCTGAACTTGCTCACAGAGTAGAAGAATGTGAAAATAGTAGCAACATTTGTAACAACAACGTCCTCTTTACACCACCAATTATGGATTCACAAATGTGTTTAGCACATAGGAGAATATTAAGGATAAATATCTTTATCACAATATACTGTTGTGTACTGCATAGTGAATTTAAATATATAATTGTGACACAGTCAGGCAAAGTAAGTTTTATATCAGCTCTTGCTTACATGAAGCTATACATTATTCCCCCAATCCCCTGGAGGGAAGATGTACTAAAAGGTGGATGTCTAAAGTCAGATTGATGACATCAGCTGTCTGCCTGGGATGGACCAGATCATAATTATCTGCCTCAGAACACAGTAAATTCCATTCAATAAACATTGAAACAGGATACAGCCTGCAACATCCCCCAATGTATCAACTGTGCATTCATATGTGTGGCAGCATGGGAAAACAGGGCCCAACTTTATGATTTGGTATCGGAGGAAAGCGAATTCATTGCCAGGTATGGAGAATTTTAAATTTTTTGAAAGCTCTTTGAAAATGACTGAGTTATGGCAATATTAATGAGGTCATCCCGAAAATCTCAATTTTGAAAAATACGGCCTTAAAATCTAGCGAGTGTGAAAATAGCGCATCAGGGATTGGATCTCTTCCAAAAATTAGTGGGAAAACTTATTTGCTGATTGAATTCATGCACAAGACTTCATCCATAGATTTGAAAATGGATAAAGAATGTCAATAATATACAAAAATCTAAACTTGCATGAGAGTCACATACAACCCAAAATTTGCCTCCTTCTTCACTATGTTGTCAGTGTCTCCATCCCATTTTCTCATGCCGTCACACATATTTGACCAAAACTATAGGACAGGCCTTCCTCCTTCCCCCTTCCCCTCTTAACTCTTTCCTCTCAAGTCTGATAAATGGAATAATTTTTAATGCTTTAAGTACCAACTATAAAGATAATAGTAAATTTTATTACTATGCTGATGGGTTAAAATCCAGATGATTCAGGACAAATAAGGCAAGAAAGAAAAGAACTCACTGAATACAATCTAGACCACAGCTTTGCGGGCAAAGAATGACGTAAATACTAAGTTTGCCTGACTGCATCACAAATTTTTTTAGCATGAAATAATATAGGCCACGCTTAGAGTTAATATTTGCCTAAAACAAACTTGCAAATATCTGTCTGTAACAGCTACAAGGATACTTCATATTATGCTCCCACTCACTCAGCAAACAAGCCCCGACTATTTTTACCAAAAGTGCTCTTTGCCTTGTGAGGTAACAGTTGCCTTTGAGCAATGGCCAATGCCATCCCCTGATATGCATTGTGGCCTGTGACACACCTGACTTTATGTCCGGCATTGAACTATAATTCATGTATGTATCAAAGTTACAGTTTTTTCAGTCCGTGGAGGGCTGGAGGAAATCCCACTGAATGTCAGAAGCATAATATGGATATCTGCTTTCCAAATATCATGAAAAGGCAAAGTCAAATTCACAATGCTGAAACTTGAACAAATGAATTCCTGTGTCGAGTATCTATCAAACCATACATGATGACACATTTTCACTCTGCCCTATACAAACAAAAGCACAAACTCCTTTAAAGTACAGCAGAAGTCTGAATCATCACTTCTTTTATCAAATTCATACATATCTCTCCAAAATCCACAGAGAACAAGCATACTAGTACGAATGAACACTGCAAATTTTCTGACGATGAATAAATTTGGCAAGGTAAATATATTCCTCCATTTTTGGTCATAACACAGTGAGTAGCAGTGAGCGAATGTCAATCTTCAAGCTCAACTCTTGTTCTTCATTAAGCATATTCAAAATATTCTGCCACTGTCTGACACACTGCAGCTGTTTCCAATTAAGTCAGGTGAACATATCATTGTATAGTACCTTACTTTCTATCTTCAAGCCAAACTCTGATTTTCATCAGACATATTCAGAATGTTCTGCAATTGTCCAGTTGCAGATGTTCCCAATAAAGTCAGGTGAACATATTATTGCACGGTACATCTGCAATTTACAGTTGTTTGTATCTAGAGGTTGTTGATCACTGCCAGCATCGTATAGCAACATAAGAATAACTTTTCATACTGAGTTTTTATAAATATGAATGAATCTGTTTACTTTTTTTTCTGTATGCCCATGTGGATGACAGGTGTTGTGGACTCACTGTGATAAATTTGTGGTAGAAATTCGAAAGAAATGGGGCAGAATGTTCCATAATGTACAAAGAATTGTGTGTCTGGGTGCAGGAGGAATAATATTTTGTATGCTTGCTTGAGCTAAGGTTTTATGGCGCATCAGGCAGTTACAGCTATATTGCACCTTACCTGTTGTAAACATAAATTACTGTGGGAAAAGAAAACAAAAACATGATGAAGTCATCTTAAGATGTTTCTGAAGATCTGTGATTACAGCTGGTCCCTTTCATAAAAATATTTGAAATTCTTGTTATCTGTTTTTCGATATGTGGTTGGGGTGAGTGAGAAGGAGAAGTGTCATTCTCTGCTAGAGGAAAATCAAATTCTTTGTCATAGTGTGAGAGAGACAGGGAGTTGAATAGGGATGAAAATCTACTGCAACAAGGGCAGGAAAGGCAAAAATCTATCCATCAAAGAGAAGTTAGGACACCTGGTCCTGCCTTTATGACTTCAGAACACTACCTTGTCAGAAACATAAAAATAATAAACTAAAATAAAAGAATAATAAATTATGTTGTGAGAGCAGAGACTGACATTCATTAGATCTACTCATATGGTTCACAATCTTTGTATGCAAACCTTTTGAACTTCCTGAGGATGAAATATGATAAACAGCAAGTTTGATTGTGAGCTGATCTGACATATGTTATTCCCCATCCCCGCTGTGCAGTTACAGAATACTGTGTGGCACTGAAATCAAATTTGACACAATGGTTTCTGCCTTAATGCCTATTGCTGGGGGAAAAATTTCTTTTCTTGTGAGCTTAGATGAGTGTACTTGGTCATTTTATGACAAAGGGACAAAAATGCCATAACAGGTCAAATAAAGTTCCAAAGCATTTTTATTCAGACCCCATAACCTCAGCTTGACAAGGAACATTGCTGAGACCACATGGCTGACTCAGAAAAGTTATGCTAAAATCACTTTTTGCCCCTTGAGAATATTTTGCTTGAAGGCATTTACATTCTTTTGTCATTCATAAAGCAGTAGTGCTGGTTAGATACATTAACAAGTCATACTGGCCAACCATGAAAGACACAAACAGAAATATTGCCCCCACCTATTCTCAAAGCTATGGTTGTGCACTACCTACCACTTATAGCATGAAAATATATCAGACTGTCAGTGTTAAAATTTTGGAGCTGGTGTGATAATAGGCCAGTGTAAGTTTAAATGAATTCTTGCATGAGTGAAAGAAATGACTAAAAAAAGGGACTGAGCACAAGGAAAAAAATACTTTCAGCAGACTGTTATTCAGGCATTACTGCATTGCATGCCTATTGTAACTGCATAACAGATCAAAGTCTACCTTGCCTGACCACATGCTCTTAAAGATGTGATCACATCAGACTCTTACTGATGTGCGCTCCCATTAGACGATGTGTGTTCACATCATTCTAGAGATGCATGTTTCCATCGTACTCTTAGAAAAGAGTGCTGACATCATACCCTTAGAGTCCCACATAATACTCTTTGAGACCTATATTCACATCTCTTATTCACATGATACCCTTAGAGGTGTGTGTTCACATCATCTGTGTGATAAGTCATACTCTTATGGACATAGGTACTAATCATTCCCTTAGAGCCATGTTTTCATCTCATACTCTTAGAGACATGTGTTCACATTAAGACTCCTACAGATGTGATCACATCATGCTCTTACTGACAGGGGTTCACATCATACTTTAAGAGACATGTTTTCATATTATACTCTTAGAGATGTGTGTTCACATCACATTCTCAAAGACATGTGTTAACATCACTCTCTCAGGGATGTGTGTTCATGTTCATACCCAACTCTTCAGAGTCGAGTATTCACATCATCCACAGCATGATCTTGCTCATCAAAGCTGGCACCCTGGTTGGTAATTCCTCCACTCTCATTCATGTGGTCCTCTAGGGACTGCAGGGTCTGCTCTAGAATCTGCCGGTCTTCTGATGCCATCCGCTGATGGAGGGTGGGGATGCGTGCTCCACTTCGACTTACTGACAACGATGATTGATGCGGAGGTGATGTTGATGAAGGCGATGATGATGTGGAAGACACCTGATGGCCTTGGCTCATTTCTGAAGTTGTGTTCTGAGTATTTCTTCTCAATGGAGATGAGTTTTGATTCTCAGCTTGACTGCTTGTGGTCAAGGGCATTGTATAGACCTGCATGGTGACTGAGGACGATGCAGGTGGTGATGATCTTTCTGATCTAACTGTTGTCACTGACGCCCCTACTGGAAGGTGTGAGGGGGATGATGAAGAAGACACCACCTTGGCTGTGACTTCATTGTCATGGGATATTTGCACTGAAGAGCTCCCGGCAAATGACACATCAGGGGGTGCCCGGTCCCCATTGTCACTATCACCAGTGCTACTACGTGGGGTCTCTTCTATAGGAATTGAGGGTCGGCGGGATGGTGCCCTCGATCTGTAGGTTGGGGGTCTGGAATTAGGTTGGTCCCCATCCTGAGGTGGGAATGCAATGTGGATGCCCGAGTGAGCAGTGGAAGCCCTTGAACGATATGACGGTGGAGGGGAGCTGGGAACACTCTCTCCATTACCCTGAGCTGATGTGGGCGGGTTCTGGTCTTGTTCCTGCCTCACCTGGTTCTGATAATCCTGCATAGATGCGGCATAAGACGGAGGAGGTCGTCGATACTGGAACTCAGGGTACAACACACCTTGAGAATTTAGAAAAACAAAACAAATTAAAATGATATGCTCTTTCTAAATCTGGAAAATACAAATAACATCTAGCACTTACCAGACACTGTTTCTGTATCTGAGAGTTATGAAACAAATTGCCCCTATGCATCACCAATTATTGTTAAATTCATATATTTCAACTCTTGGCACATTACAGCGACTGGGACATCCCCAACAACACTCTGCTCCTCTTGACAATAGCCTCTGATGTCATGTGTCAATCTAGGAAACTGCAGCTTTGAGCATCGAGCATTTCTTGCAAGTCTAGCCCTTCTTCCATCCACTGCACACTCTCCACAGGTTCATTATTCTTGCACGGAAATGAGAGGATTCCCCAAAAACAAAAGAGTACATTGAGGTTTGCATTAGAACAACAAAGAAAAAGGGTAACTATGATGAACAAAGGTCTTTGTGACAGCGAGCGACTAGTAGCTCCCCAAGATATGGTCTACAGAATCACCTAGGAAAAATATCTAATGATCTCATGCACAAACATTATCTGGAAAGCATTTTATAAGGATATTGGAGATCTTTATACTGCACTCACTGCCATTAAAAACAAATTATTACTCCAGGCAAAAAAAAACATCAAAGAGAATTCCTGAGACAATCAAAACAAACAATCTCTTTTACCTCCAAACCAGTTCCCATCTCGATTGCGGTGCCGCCTGTGTCGTCTCTCTCTGGTCTGACCATGTCTGAAGCTGCCAATACCAAACAACGCGTGCAGAGGTTCATGGCCTCGAGGTGTGCACTTCCAGCCTACACCGACCACGATCACTAGCAACACACCCAAACCTGGGGAACAGACATGCAAAAAATTATGAAGGGATAAATAACATGAGACACAGCTATAATGTAAAAAAAATTAAATTTGATCCAAGAGTTATATGAAACAACAAGAGAGGAAAATGGGACTACATGTCACGACTAAATGGTGACTGGATCACATGGCATGAGTACATGTTTTCATCACACTGTAGACTTCACAACAAAACCATTTTCCCCTTCTGACCATACTGTTCATTTCTACACGCTGCCCTTTATTGATGGTAACAACCCATGGCCTCCTGGCTGTGGTATTATCGGTTGATTTCTGTCTCCCTTCTAATCAATTTATGAAGCTTTTAGACAAGGCCTACTAGGATATGGGAGAGTGGCTGAGAGTTGGCCATGACAGTATGTGAAGTAAAAATTTTTAGGCAATTGCCTTCAAAAGTAACATAGTAGTTTCCTTAAAAATCTTCCTGCCAAATTTCTGTAACTCACACTTCTACATGATGCATTTTTCATAAAAGACCGTCTGCTCAAGCCCAGGAGAGTAACATAATGGTCTATATCATTTCTTTCCTTAACAGTGAAGTTATGATACCATTTCTATCTATAGGTACTAACTAAACTGCAAATATAAACATGATAACTGTGGAGCTTTTGTCAAAAACTCGGTAAACGAATGTTTTTGAAATAGCGAGNGTCGATACTGGAACTCAGGGTACAACACACCTTGAGAATTTAGAAAAACAAAACAAATTAAAATGATATGCTCTTTCTAAATCTGGAAAATACAAATAACATCTAGCACTTACCAGACATGTTTCTGTATCTGAAAGTTATGAAACAAATTGCCCCTATGCATCACCAATTATTGTTAAATTCATATATTTCAACTCTTGACACATTACAGCAACTGGGACATTCCAAACAACACCCTGCTCCTCTTGACAAAAGCCTCTGATGTGTCAATCTAGGAAACTGCAGCTTCGAGCATCCAGCATTTCCTGCAAGTCTAGCCCTTCTTCCATCCATTGCACTCTCTCCACAGGTTCATTATTCTTGCAGGAAATTGAGAGGATTCCCCGAAAAGCAAAGGAGTAAAATGAGGTATGCATTAGAACAACAAAGAAAAAGGGTAACTATGATGAACAAAGGTCTTTGTAACAATGAGCGACTTGTAGCTCCCTAAGATATGGTCTACAGAATCACCTAGGAAAAATATCTAACACAAACAATATCTTCAAAGCATTTTATAGGTATATTGGAGATTTTTATAAAACTGCTGTCACTGCCATTACAAACAAATTATTACTTCAGTCATAAAAAAACAACAACAACAATAAAGAGAATTCCTGAGACAATCAAAACAATCTCTTTTACCTCCAAACCAGTTCCCATCTCGATTGCGGTGCCGCCTATGTCGTCTCTCTCTGGTCTGACCATGTCTGAAGCTGCCAATACCAAACAAAGCGTGCAGAGGTTCATGGCCTCGAGGTGTGCACTTCCAGCCTACACCGACCACGATCACTAACAACACACCCAAACCTGGGGAACAGACATGCAAAAAATCATGAAGGGATAAATAACATGAGACACAGCTATAATGTAAAAAAATTTAGATTTGATCCAAGAGTTATATGAAACAACAAGAGAGGAAAATGGGACTATATGTCACGACTTAATGGTGACTGGATCACATGGCATGAATACATGTTTTCATCCCACTGTAGACTTCACAACAAAACGAGTCTCCCCTTCTGACCATACTGTTCATTTCTACACGCTGCCCTTTACTGATGGTAACAACCCATGGCCTCCTGGCTGTGAGATTATCGGTTGACTTCTGTTTCCTTCTTATCAATTTATGAAGCTTTTAGACAAGGCCTACTAGGATATGGGAGAGTGGCTGAGAGTTTGCCACGGTAGTATGTGAAGTAAAAATTTTTAGGCAATTGCCTTCAAAAGTAACATAGTAGTTTCTTTAAAAATCTTCCTGCCAAATTTCTGTAACTCACACCTCTACATGGTGCACTTTTCATAAAAGACCGTCTCCTCAAGCCCAGGAGAGCAACATAATGGTCTACATCATTTCTTCCCTTAACAGTGAAGTTATGATACCATTTTTTCTTTTGTCCCACTCCTTTCTGATTGGCGCCGGCATTGGTTAGTCTAGTTGTTTGTTACTTTCATTCAGGGAGTTAACATTCTGTTCTTATTCTAGGATGTTACATTGTTACTCCCTCCCACCGCCTACACAAATGAGGGTCACCTATGTCCCAAACGAAAATACATCCCCCATTAGTGTTAGAAAGGTTCCTACATCTATAACCCTGGCCCAGCTGGGTCTCAGGGGTGGAGTGTTGACCCCATGCCCTGCTCCCCTATCGGAAGCGACCATATCAAGTTTTTTTCTTACTGCCGTCATTTAACCCTAACAAAGAGACCGAAAGACTATGATATCATTTCTATCTATAGGTACTAACTAAACTGTAAAAATAAACATGATAACCGAGGAGCTTTTGTCAAAAACTCGGTAAACGAATGTTTTTTGAAATAGCGAGAAAGCACTGGAAAGTAATTTCTCTTCATACAAATAGACAATTTTTATTTTTACTATTAATTAACATAAAATTTGAGGAAATGCAGATCTTAAACTCAAGCTCAATTTTGTTTTGAATGAATTAATGCAGAAATGCATATCTGAATACAGCCCTAATTTATCAGCGAAAGTGCGTTTACTGGGTTTTAAGAAAGAGGTTTTTCAACTGTATTTCCTCTCTACCTACACACACAAAGGACAGATGAAGACATGACAACAGAATGATGAGTACTGCTGATGGAGATAAAATTCCATCCAAAATAGCAAGCGCAACATCCACATCTTGGGAAATAGCCAATAAATCAATTAGGTCCAGATAAGATAAAGACAAATGTGGTGATAACAGATTACAAGTTAATGAGGATGCTGATGTCAACATTCCATTATTCAAAAGAATGTGTTGGGCAACCAAATCTGGAATTGGCAACAGACTTCCTGTCATGTGAGGTGACAATGATAATGACAGAATATGTGACGACACTGTGACAGTATGATAGGATTTGTGTAAAACAAAGATTATGAAACTGAAAGCTCAGTCTGCAATATATCAAAGATAACCTGGTCGCCCCTTTTAACCACATTATGCCTAATCATATCATTTGCTTCGATCTAATTTTATCCGAGAAGATAATATATCTATATAATAGTTATAAAACAGCATCATCACCTGTTTCATGCCCAGTTTACCCCTCTCCCTAACCCCCCCCCCCAAANAGAACGAGGAAAAAAAACCAAACAAAACAAAACAACAAACAAACAAACAAACAAACACACACACACACACGCGCGCACGCACAGACACACAGACACACACACACACCACTAACGCAAGCATTGTTAGTTTCTATTTTTAATTACAATATTAATAAACAAAGACAAATGAGACAGGCCCTTAATGCGCTGTAAATTCGCGTCATTCACACTTGTCCCTACAAATCCTGCCCAGCAAAAACGGATTACGTTTTTAACACCCAAGGAAGGGCATAACGAAGATTTACTGCTGTGCTCTCCGTGACTTAGAAGTGGAGACGTGGAAGGTTGTTATGACCGTTCCAAAACAACTCAGCACAGCACAGCAGGGTGGCAAAGCCATCGTGGCTCACATATCGTCCGTGTTAGTGTAGAAGGTAATATTCCAAAAGAATGAGGTTTGCAGGACAATGCTATCTCATTAAACAGTTTCGTTACTACAGAGAGACTAAATTCTTTACAAAATGTTGAGAATATTAAGTTTTTAAGCTCACACATGAACCCAATAGTCCCCTGGACAAGCTTCAAATGCTGTACAAAAAGATACTTTTACAAACCTACTCTGCTTATTCGCAACTGCACCATTTTTCACAAATTAAAACGTTACACATGTATTTCTATATAAATAGTTATTGGACAATCACAATAATACTTTTTCAAGTTCCTGTGGAGTTGCAATTAAGCGGCGCTGACTATATCAGCATTTGTCCTAATTATACGACCTCATACGTCAACACTGCCGCTAAGATATACCCGGTAGCTTTGGGCACTGAAGGATTTGCTATTGAGGGGTCGGTGACTTTTTAAGCCTAATCCAAAAGAATGAAGGAATAGCATGGCAAAGTGGCAAAGCCATTGCAATTCACAAACATGGGCGAACAATATAATACAGCTATGTACAGGTAGCAAAACAATTCTGTTGTTTGGTCGTTCCAGTTGTACAGTCTCCTAGGGCACAGACCAATCAGGACAGCACAAAGTGGTGATGACCTAGACCTAGAAGTTCCCCGACCCTTATCTTCCCCAACACAATAATAATACAAATGAAGTTGGTGTGGTGGGAATAAAGTCACCGAATGTGGTTCTGCAGACAACTACTGAAGCCAATTTTTTCCCATGTGTTTTTAGAAATGCAACTAAAGCAGCGAATGTAGGAGATGGGCCCTGGGACCGAGATGGGTGTGGGGCCCTCTTTCATTACAAAAAAAGTGTGTGTAAGGGGGGTCATAGAGAGGGGGAGAGAGAGAGAGAGAGAGAGAGAGAGGTGGAGAGACCGAGGGATATAT
>JAWQUT010000008.1:1760054-1771191 GCA_033807755.1 Ellobium chinense | reverse complement strand
CTCCCTAAAGGTGGCCTCATTAAAGTCATATGTCAATGTCACCAAATAAGGTTGGAAGGTTAGCAGGGTCCTGGCGAGCGCCGGGGGTCAGTGCGGGTCATTTTTCATGGCGAGACGAAAGTGACGGGTGCGGATTGGGAAAAGGAGAAAACTCATAATCTCTTACAGGCCATAAAGATTAGGGGTCATAATATGCCCCCCTTGCTTCAAGTTCTTGGGGGACTCAAGGAGTGCAATCAAGCCAAGCCAAGCCATAGACAAATGTTACCACCGCTACACTGTAAACTTTCTAACTGCACTGGGGCATGATAGTGTCTTCAGACCTTATTTAATATTCTTAATCTGAGTGCTTAGGTTGAAAACGGGCGATAGAAATTGTAACATAGCTCATGGTAAGTGAGACATTGAGAAGGGCTGGGATTTCTAAAAAAACGTCAGAGAGAGGGGGGGATAGAGAGAGAGAGAGAGAGAGAGAGAGAGAGAGGAGAGAGAGAGAGAGAGAGAGAGAGAGAGAGAGAGAGAGAGAGAATGAATAATAGAGAGGATGGGTGTGAGAGAGAGAAGTGCAGAGAGAGAGAGAGAGAGAGAGAGAAGAGCAGAGAGAGAGAGAAGAGTAGAGAGAGAGAGAGAGAGAGAGAGAAAAGAGTAGAGAGAGAGACAGAGAGAGAGAATGAATAATAGAGAGGATGGGTGAGAGAGAGAAGTGCAGAGAGAGAGAGAGAGAAGAGCAGAGAGAGAGAGAGAAGAGCAGAGAGAGAGAGAGAGAAGAGCAGAGAGAGAGAGAGAAGAGCAGAGAGAGAGAGAAGAGCAGAGAGAGAGAGAGAGAGAAGAGTAGAGAGAGAGAAGAGCAGAGAGAGAGAGAGAAGAGTAGAGAGAGAGAGAGAGAGAGAGAAAGACAGAGAATGAATAACAGAGAGGATGGGAGTGCATTTGCGTGTGAGAGAGAGAAGTGCAGAGAGAGAGAGAGAGAGAGAAGGGCAGAGGGAGAGAGAGAGAAGAGCAGAGAGAGAGAGAAAGATATAAAGATAGAGAGATAGATAGATAGAGAGAGAGAGAGAGAGAGAGAGAGAGGTGGGACAAAATAAAAGGACACAAGTGATAGGAACGGCAAAGGACCCCAATCACCAAAATATACATCATCACCGCTACATTGTAAACCTTCTAACCGCACTGGGGCAAAATGGCGTCCTCAGACCCTGTTTCTCATTCTAGTTACTCAGGTTGAAAACGGGCGATAAAAAAACTGTAACATAAGAAGCTTAGATCAGGACTGGTGAGAGAAATCTTGAGAGAGACTAACAAACAATAACAAAGACTGTGATATAAGAGAGAGAGAGAGAGAGAGAGAGAGAGAGAGAGAGAGNAGAGTAGAGAGAGAGAGAGAGAGAGAGAAAGACAGAGAATGAATAACAGAGAGGATGGGAGTGCATTTGCGTGTGAGAGAGAGAAGTGCAGAGAGAGAGAGAGAGAGAGAAGGGCAGAGGGAGAGAGAGAGAAGAGCAGAGAGAGAGAGAAAGATATAAAGATAGAGAGATAGATAGATAGAGAGAGAGAGAGAGAGAGAGAGAGAGGTGGGACAAAATAAAAGGACACAAGTGATAGGAAAGACAAAGACCCCTATCACCAAAATATATATCATCACCGCTACATTGTAAACCTTCTAACCGCACTGAGGCAAAATGGCGTCCTCAGACCTTGTTTCTCATTCTAGTTACTCAGGTTGAAAACGGGCGATAAAAAACTGTAACATAAGAAGCTTAGGTCAGGACTGGTGAGAGAAATCTTGAGAGAGACTAACAAACAATAACAAAGACTGTGGCATAAGAGAGAGAGAGAAAGAGAGAGAGAGAGAAGAGAGAGAGAAAGAAAGAGAGCGAGAGAGAGATCTTCAGACCTTCTAATCGCACGGGCGCATAATAGCATTCCCAGACCTTGTTTCTCATACGTACTTGTTACTGAAGTTGACAACGAGCGATAAAAATGTAAAATGAGAACCCTAAACCAGGACTGGCGCAAGAGTGCACTAAAAAAAAAGACCGCGATTCCTGGGGAAGAGAGAGACAGTGAGAGAGACACAGAGTGAGAGAGAGAGAGAAAGAGAGAGAGAAAGAGAGAAAGAGAGAGAGAGAGAGAAAGAAAGAGAGAGAGAGAGAACAGACGAATAGACAGAGAAAGACAAAAAGGCACGAGTGTTAAAAATGACAAAGACATCATATCCCCCTAAATAAAAAAAATGGGCTAATCCCGCCCTGTGTCTAGACTAGGAAAAAGAGCGAAGCTACTATTAGAAATGAGGTTAATCATCAAATCAAATAACTTTATAAATTGTCAGTTGAGAGTTCGCTAATTAACAATCGGATCTCTTGTCATTGTAAGAATGCCCTCTTAGTAGCGTTTAGCATGCAGAGTTATTGTAATTCTTACAATGGTAAAAGATCCCATCGTTCTGGCGCAAGCTCTCAATTACTCGTACACAATGACTCATCTCGAGTATTCTAATAATGGTGTTTTTCATCTTCTCCATGTACTGCCTCGACAATGCGACATTTTTGTTTATTTTCTAATCTCCTTACAAAAAGGTGAGTGTCGTAAAAAAGCAACCCTGATTTATGGAAAACTCTTGCTGAGAACAAAACAAAAAAACAGGTCTTCTACCTTCAGCGGAGTTGCTTCTGTTTCTAAATCCATTAAAATTTCTTATCTGAGGTAAAACTTTACAAAACGGCAGGTATCCTAGAGCAACCGAGATTTAAGGAATATTCTTCTGTAAAGAGCAATGCAACAGAAAGTCTCCAAAACTTCATTGGAAGTCGCTTCTATTTCTAAATCCATTTCTTATTTTAGGTTAAAACAAGATGACCCCCTGCTAGCACACACAGAACTGGGCAAACAACTTCAAAACAAGCAAGACTTCAACAGGTGTTCCTTAGGGGGTCTGGCCTGAGACACACAGATGGACTCATTGTCGCACTCACAAGCATCTACATGACGCAGTGCAAACATCTCCACTTTTGGTCTCACTCGCACGCGGAATGTAGTCAATCTAGATTCCTACATCCTGACGATGGCTCACTACTGCAAAGACCGCCTAGACAAACGCTGTAGACTAGACTAGGTCAAACCAACTTTTCAACAGGTTTGCGAGGGCCGATGTTTATTCAAAGATCTAAAGGAGACTTGGTACATGAACCTCATTAAGCACCTGAATAGACTTGCATCGTCCCCATTCTCTTAACCACTTGCAAAAATTGAGTCAGCCTTTCACCATCTCCTGGGCTCACTCATTCACGCACTCTTCGTTCGAAACTTATGAAGCGGTTTTCCCTTGTCAGGCAGTTCGGTACTTATAAGGAAACGGGTTGGAATTTTGAATTTCCTCAGAATTCCGGCGCGCCAGTGTCATGTGAAGGAAAATCTTGAGAGTTTCGGCTCACATGTATAATCGGAGAGACAGCACAGGCGTTCGACTTGCTTTTCCAGTCACTGGGACAGCTCATAAATTTCAGCAGGATCTTGTACACGTGAACAAAGTTTTGAAATCTACTTCAGCGTGTGTTTGATTGTGCAGGAAGGGAGTCTGGCTCGGAAGTGGAAACTTTGGCTGCAAAGTCGTAATATTCTGGCTCTTCTGTTCATCATCGCGTGTGCTCACGAATTACGCGTTTTTGCACTCACAAAGACCAACTGACATTTGGCATACACGTATTCGTGCAATAAAGAAATTGTTTTTCGCTCGCAGTGGCAGGCAAGGGCAGGTAAGTCTTGTTTCTCACCATACTTGGCACACACATAGTTGTAATCAACTGGGCCTATGCCAAGTCGAACACTAAAGATATGTAGCCTTAGATGACGTCACATCCTCTTTGTGTATAACGTCACACTTTTAGAGCACATGTACTATTATAAGTAGAGTGGAGCTAAACCAGACCCGATTGCCTGATTAGATTCGTGTTCAAAGAGTACAGAGAGTAACGCTGAAAATCGTTCGGGTAAAACAGTTCTGTATCTAGACTAGCATCTACATCTGTGAACAACAGAGCCTACCCAATCCGCACACATCTTGCACGATCAAGTCCATTTATATATCACATTATCTCATGCAAAGCACTCTTACAAAAGCCATGTGGACAATTCTGTGAACACAATAACTCGTCATGGGTATCGAAATCTAAAATTTACACACATTCAAACTGTGTCTGCATTTAAAAAAAAAAATCTATCTATTCAGTTACCTTTGAGATATTTCTGCCTACCTAGCACCTAATGGGAACAAAGTTATACCATGACAAGGACATCATATCCTTTGACTATGCCGACCACCTGTCGCATGGTCCGCAGCCCCATCACTGACTTTAGATAATACAATAAAAATTGGGAAATGGGGGCTGGTTTAATGAAACGCGGTCTGTCAGTTCAGTTCTATCACTTAAGCCTACTTCCGTTCGCCAGAAGCCACGCGCTAAAACAGTATGACATCCGGAGTATGACACCCACTCAGACAAATGAACACAAAAAAGCCTCGATATCAAGTACTCGTTTAAGGAGCATACTTTTTTTATTGTATGAATTTTACGAGGTTCTCTCTCGGGCGTCATTATCAGCTGCCAATGTTCTGTAACAAGCCTCGCATGAATAAAAAAATAAAAAGCTATTATTCGCTTCCTCAAAAGATGATCGTGTTATCCGGACTTCATTGTACACAACTACAGTCGAACATAGTCAGGCGACCATGATGTGCATGTACATCACGGCCATCTGTCAATGCCACCAGGTTTCACAGACAACCAGTCATATTTCAGTGCATTTATCTCCATATTGCGATCACTTCTCTTGCGCGACCGCAAGTTCATGCCTCAAATATTATGAAACATGAGGAAAATCTGCATATGGCGATAGTGAAGTTGCTAATCTGAAACATCAGTGGGAAATTCAAGTGTTTCAAATCATAGGGTACAAAATATTTTCCTTCTAGTCTAAATACGATGTATCCGACTGGACCAAAAACTTGTGCCATGTAGACTAGTAGTCTCAGGCCTGTGGCCAAGGTAAACTGACTGCAAATCCAAACTGACTCACGCTAGTGTCTCATATAACTCTGTGTGGGAACAGACTCTGTCGTGAACAGACCGATGAGATAACATTACAATGCACTTCTTTTTTACGATTGTGTCATAATTATTTGAACGATGTAATGGCACAGTTGGTTTTTTTGTTTTTTTTGACTGTACATCTGGGGCACTAGATCTATACAGAAAACCATGCCATGAAAGAAATGGTTCCGGTTTTGGAAAGGCCTCAAGTACAAGTATAATAACATAAATAAGTAGCACCTCCCTCTCTACCAGCTCCTCCATCTCTCTCTCTTACTCTCTCTTTCTCTCTCTCGCTCTCTCTGCGTCATCTATACCCAGACATCACATAAAGAAAACGTGAGTACAGCAGCTAAATCCACCAGCCTTTTCTTCGGTACTGGCACCTACTTTCGCATCCTGCGATCTTCAACTACGGCAACGTATAGAAGGCATTTCTTAAAGGCATTGAAACACTGAACCACAAATATAGCCGAGCTTTTCATTCTTCTCAATTGACAGGCTCGAGTCACATCTTTGACGATTAATACAACTGCACCTATTCATAGGCCGAGGGCAAAACGTTCGTTTAGATAAGTAAAGCATACAGTAATGGGCTGGTTCAGCAAATAAAATAATTTGTCTAACGTAGGTTCAGCTGAATTGCCCGTTGAACTGTAGCCAAATCAATAAGGTGACTGCGCCCTTTATACAAGGATTCAAAAGCCTGACCATTAAAGCAGATCGTACGTGGTGAAATAGGGTCAAATGTATGTGTGAACACCACTGTGTGTATGTGGGTTAACGTGCGTGAGAGACGTTCATAAAACATCTGGGGAACAGAAGGCTTTAGAAATGGAAGGGACATGAGATTTTGGCGTTAAGTTAAAGACGTCCAAAGTATATCTGTCCCTCTCTCCCTCTTCCTCCCAGATATTATATATGTGTCAACATGACATGCGCCATGCTGGCCCTTGCGTCATACGGGCGTAACGATGTCAAGGCTTTTTATTCCGATATCCGTGCCTCTTTTCCCTCTGGTGTCCTTTGAGCCAACAGCATGATACATGTATTTTCGGGAATCTGACGGACACATTCCATAAGCGGGACAATGATGCTTCTCATTTCTTCTAAAGAGAATAAAAACCAAATCAATGACGTTATTCTGCCCGATATTCTATCAAAAATGTGTGCAAGCAAGTTATAAGGCTCCGGTGGGAAAGCCAAGGTGTCACACTGACTCTAATTCAGGCATATCAAATTCGTGATGATACTGTATACACACATTTTCATATTCACGTCCTTCCACTATCACGCAGTGAGAACATGAAAGTCATGGCTAGATGGTGAAGTTTGTGCAAATATAACTCTCTATAATGATGAAACCTGAGTTCGTAAGTTTCAGGCCCAGGAGATAATAGATTAGTACTGATCTTCGAGGCTGACATTTCCAAACTTAAGGGATTATGCATATTTCTGGTAAACAGAACCATGCTTTCATAATTTCGGAGCCCAGACTTCAAAGATGCTGCACAAACCTGAGTACAATGTTAGGTTCTTGTGAAATAAACTTTTCTAGCCAATAAATAATGGACGCACTGGGGAGTTTTGTGTTACCTATTAGCCTGATATATTGCGCGTTTTAAGGAATCTGTCTAATGTAGGGATGCTCAACCTTTCCAGATGAGATGCCAGTTTTGAACCTTAATCATCATGTAGAAACAATGTCTGAAAAGTGGGCGCCCTTTCCATCATAATGCTCGACACTAACTGGTCAACTGCAGGGCGCACATTCATCCACAATAACATAGCGGGCAATGTTTCAGAGCTTTGGCAAGCCATGTTTTGACCTACAAATCTTGTCTATTTCACCATCAAACTAACTTTTCCCTGAAAAAAAATAGGGATGTTTTGAGAGCCTCCGAGACGTAATTTCTGCACCACATAATCATATGCAGTACTATGTAAAACGATTTAACTTCACCGCGGACCTAACCTAGATCTTCTACTTCTTTTACCTCTGCCTAGGCACTTTGCCACACAATTTACAGAACGCTAGATTCTCGTGCCCAATCTCATTTCCACTACTGAAATTTGTCTTTCACACCCTCTAAGCAAGACATTTCGAGATCTTTGTCAAGTAGAAATGAGATCTATGCAAACATGAGAGTCAAAGCCGAAGTTGCTTTGTAGCAATCTGCTCACTAAAATATAGTCTAGACTTCAGGTCTACAGTCTCAAAGAGAGGGTAAGTTTGGATAGGTGGAAGGTGGGGAGAAGATAAAAGATCGGAATTACGAAAGGACGAAAGTCTGATGTGAGCATTCGTCAAAGACCAACAGTGACGTATATCTGCTGATTGGGGTGGGGATGGGTGGGGGTGAGAAGAACAAACAGGAAGATCAAATTGGACTGCTGCAGTGAGGAACAAGAGGATGCTGTGTATGAACATGAATGACCAAGTATGCTTTATCCATGACCAACTGTCCAAGGAAATGGCTCATAGAAAGACCTTTGGAAAAGAAAAATATACACGCACGCAAGACTGTGCATTGGTTTCATGGGAATCCACTTTTTTACAAACAGAACCTTCCCATCTACAGTGTCCTGCCCAACCCATCAGTATCCGAGAGTGGATGTGCTCTCTGCCCCTGAAACCATATGACTGTAGGCCCTTTTGACCTTTCTCATAAGGACTCTAGAGGTTCTCATGTCCCTCCCTCCCATCTCTTTCGTTCTCTGTACTTACCAATAAACATAATAGCCAAGAAGAGGAAACTGTTGCCCGCTGCATGCAGTGCTGCTAACACTATTCCAGTCACAACACAGCACACGCCTAGCACAGACAGCACTACCAGCACCCATCGGAACGAGGTAATGGTCACTACACACTTCACACACGGCTCTTTACACGTGCCCTCCTGGGTCTGGGCAGAAGAGCTGGATTGAGTCCGGGAGCGCCGATGATGTCGGCTCGACCTGTCCCCGTGATTTCTATGTCGGTGCCTGTGTCCTCCTCGGGACTGCCCGCTCTCCTCCCCTGCCCGCCGACTTCGATTTCTGTGCTGTCTGTGTTGGTTGGGCCGGGCTGGCGGGACCTGAGGCACCATGTGAGAGTAGAGAATGTCCGGAAGTGCCGGGTCCATGTTGTGATAAGGCGGGGACTCGGAACCGGAAGAAGGGTGAGCAGAAGGGGTAGCGCCATCACTAGTCACACTGGCTTGTCTGTAGGTTGGCAAAGCCTGATGGGAAACGATGGCCGGTCCCTGGACGGAGGAGGAGGAGGAAGAAGAAGTTGGCGGAGGCTGGCGTGAAGAGGGAGGTCCGCCATGTCGCTGATAGTGTCCGCCACCTGTACTACCACCTCCAGCCGTATCACCACCACCACCACTGAAAGTTGCCGGAGGTGGCAGGCCGGGGTGGCCACGACTGATTCGTTGTAAGTTCTCCAGGGCAGGGTATACGCTTCCCACAGTGGTGGGCGACAACAGCTGACGACGTTCTGATGGCCCGCGTTGCGGGGAGGAGGTCCGCGCCGAAGGCTGATGGCCCCTACTGGAGTTGTTGTTCGCTGTGCTCATGGTACCAAGTGTTGCAACTATGCCGATATGGGCCAACCATGAAGTCTGGTAGCATTAGCTGCCCTTAGTTAAATATCGTATAGAAAGAGATAACGTTATCTTGAAGGAAGTCATCCATTGTTGGAGTTATACTCTTCGCTCAGACGTCCACAGTAAAACCTGTAGGATAAATAATAATAATAGTGATAATAATGATAATAATATACTACCACTACTACTACCACTCCTTATAATTAGATAACACGGAAAACTTTATCATTCAAACGGAAACTTGTTTTGGCTGCAGTGAACATAGACTGAAACAATAATCAAAATCCACAAAATACTAAGGAATTAACACACGATCCAATGACATGTGCTCCAAGACATGACTGAACACAACACAGGTTCATACACCTCCTAGGTTCACATCACACTCATACACATGTACTCACGCACACGATGTTCAGAAGCAGGTCATAAAAGTATCTCATCGAACAGAATTAAAGCCTTCTGAAAAGTTTGGCCATGAGCCCTCATTTTGAAAATATGGCGACTCGGGCAGCTCTTAGTTCTTCATTGACGCGGTTCCATTACATAGGACCATTAATAGGAAGAACTCGTCACCGACTGATGGACAGCAGTGAAGCCAACGGATTTGCCGCCACTGATCTTGGCATGCTCGTAGACTAAAATAAAATATAGCTCGCGAGGAGATTGACATATATGTAACACAATAATCAAAACTGAAGAAAACTTCCGAGGGGACATCCAATCTTGACACAAACATGAAAATATCAATAACCTTCTCAAAGGCTGACCACATTTTACGAACTTCTCTTGCAAGCGTGTTTCCCCATGTTCTTTGCCAAAACAGTGGACACACGTGAGAGGCGGCTTCCAGTGGGAAAGCTCGAACAAAAATATTAACCACAGGAAATTGCATTGTTACAATGTTGACAATAGAATAACACGGACATTCTGGACAATGCAATGACACAGACACGCTAGGCTAGTGTGGCGCACACTGTGGTTTCTCTGTCTCAAGTTCTTCTCTATCCCCCTCCCCCCATTCAGGATCTGAACAAGGAAAAATAGTTGATCACAGTGTTCTTCCACCAATCTTAACTCCCACATTTCCTTTCTACCTTCACCCCCCCCCCCCCCNCCCCCCCCACCATTTCCTTCCTGCTCCTACAAGTAGGCAAGACACTGGATTTAACACTGATCAATGGCGTAGGAAAGGAATAGTCGGTGGCAACAGTAGGCACTTGAAAGGGCACCGTGATTGCTGATTTGTGATGTAAGTGGGTTGGCAGGAGGATGTCATATATTTTATGAAAGCTCAGCTATAGGAGACAGTTGGGGCTCGCACGGCGAAAGGTGGTCACCACTGGGGGTAGGGGGAGGTTGCAATTGTAGGGGAAAGACAGGTCCCTCCCAGGCTCTCCACCTTAATGATCATAATTATATACGCTCCCAAAGCAGGTCATGCTCATGTTAACAGGATGATAACACTGCCTTTCTCACGTCTCTAGCTAATAGACGTCTAACTGCTTCCTTTTCCCATTCATGTTAACTCTCGCCTTGCCACTATGGTAATTACGAGATTATAGCAAACTCATGGCCTTCCTTGTTCTTGCCCTTCCCTATTCACCATCCTTTCTTATCTAAAACTTTACACAGGTAAAAAAAAGTGACAACACCAAAATCTTAAGCCAGTGGCGTAACCACTGAAGAAGGTGAGAAGACCATAATGACTGTCCTAACAGTCCCCTTCTCCCAACAGCTGGTCAAAGGTCACCTCCTGAACATTAAAAAAGAAGGTCATGAGATGCCGTGAGGGACATGGGTAATGGTGGTGCATGTGTATGCATCTTGCCAGGAAACTGTCTTATAGTTAAAGCCTTTACAAGGATTGAAAATCGCCAGCTGGCAACCGACATCTTCAACTCGGTTCACGGGTGTCGTTTTTTGACATGGTATAATCCTGGACCTCCCTAACGGCCCGCCTGGGTTAGTGTTTGGGCAGGGTTAGGGAATGGTGTGAATCTAGTAGTCATAATGTTTCAAGGCCATTTATCAAACATCAGAGAGAACGCAGGGGAAACATTTTTTACGTCAAAGCAAGGAAAAACAAAACAAAACAGTCGGCCTGTTTCTTTGCAACTGCAATTTTGACGGGAAAAATACTGGCGCATGTTACTTTTTTCTCAACAGGTCAAACATGGACCTTGATCTCACAAACAACTTAGCACCCTTCTTAATTATGGTGGAAGTCTGATTTGAGTCTTTTTCGAGGAACGGTAACGATACGAAAAAAATGCACGACCGTCCTTCGAATCCCGTCTTCCCGGCTCTTGGTCGCGGAGGGTGGGAAAGAAAGGGAGGTGGTAGGTGGTAGCCAAACCAGTTTTGACCGTCCTTTTCTGAGCATAAATTCTGATGATCTTTCTCTTTGTTCTATTGGTATCCTGTTCTTCTCCTTGTCTCTACGCCAACCCCCCC
>JAWQUT010000008.1:1744006-1760043 GCA_033807755.1 Ellobium chinense | reverse complement strand
AAAAGAAAAAAAAATCCTCTTTGGTCCCTTGCATAACCTTTGAGACTACAACACATGCATGCGTCCTGCTTTTAAAAACACACAAGGGCCCATAAAACTGTCTTATAGTGTTAACTATATTATCTAGATGGATGGGCGACCCTGCTGCTGACCTTAGAGGGTTTACGTATGTGCCCTGTCCCTGTCAAAAACGTTGCCTCAGACAGATCTTCGAGATAGTATCTCTCAGGGCAAAGGAGGGACGTGTGTTCCGCGTCGCCGAGTTTATCCCGGATTTACGATGTGATCAGTGATCAACCGCATAATATGACAATCTCGTTGGTAACAGTGCAGTAGTGCAATGAGCTCTCTTAAAAAAAAAAAACCTAAGGAAGTTGCGAGGAGTATCGTTTGTTTTGTACAAATCCTCGAGAGAGTGGAGGAAAGACACATCCAGTTGATTCCGTTTAATGGCAAATCCGATAATCGCAACCGGCGTTTTACTGCACAAATGAAAACGTTACATTTCTTTATAAAAGTCACTCGATAATTGCACTTCCTTTACATCGCAACTTTTTCCATGTTCTCGGGGAGGCTGAATGTAGCCAGTCGAAGTCAATGTGCATACCTTCACTCCGTCTACCCACTTCAACCAGGCAAATCCCTGTTCCTCTGGGCTCATGGACAAAGCCATGTAGGGACTGCGTAAATGACGTAAAGTGTATAAAGCATGCCGATTTTTCCGTCTCTCTATTACCAACTTTTTCAGGCCAAACCAAAATATATCGGTCTTTCGCGGGTTAAAAGGTTAAAGTAAACGATGACTTCAGACCATGCCAAAATATTTGTTTTGGCCGCCCACTATCAATGTCGTGTTATCAAACGTGATCGGAAACAACTCTGATCATAGACCATTGACTAAACAGTCAACTCCAATCAAACTACCTCTCGGTTTAAGTAACACAGTAAGTTTAATTTGCGTCAGCAAATGTCGCTCCCGAAAAATAAATAAAAGATGCACGAGCCAATACAAGCCAATGTAACTGACTATATCAGCCATTCATATTCCTCTAAAAAAGCAAAATTGGAAAGCGAATGTAATGATTGCTGAAGTTGTGTTTCGCGATGCCCGGATGACCATGCACGTATCGAGGGTTAGCAATCAGAATGTTCTATGTCCAAAAATAGGCATTTTGATGTAATGTCATAACAAAACAACATTACAATATAATGTGTGCTTATTTTTGACTCAATACAAGTGTTAAGAGAGTCAAGAGTCAAGATATTGCAGTTAATTGAATGTTTATGTATGTACAAAATTTCAACTTTAATTTTTCTCCTCTTATACATTTTAGACACAACACATTTTTGTTGGTAAGTCTCGATATAAAAGCTGAAAATGGTGCATTAATATTATCTTCTCATTTAGCTGCCTGAATGTAACAGAAGTCACTTAACCGTCCCGTTCCCCTCCCCAGGTAAAAATAACACAAATAGAAACAATAAAAATAAAGCATACAATAATAATAATAGTAATAATAAGCTCAACTTCATTAAAGACCAAAATCTGGGCTGTCCAATAAAACCGTACTGAGTGCATGGCCTTGAAACTGAGTGAGACACTTCAGTGTCACTTGTCGTCGGGGAATATCTCAGGTGGAACATTCCAAAATTCGTAACAAAAAAAAAAACATTCATCATTATTTACGCCACCTACTTTCTCCTTGCTCCCGACCATTATGTAAAAGTCGGTCAATTACCGTGAATCCTGAACTTCCAAGGCAAACTGGGTCTTCTCGAATTTTGCCAGTGCAATGTTCAGGACAATGGGTTGAGAAATCCTGGGTGATACCCAATATCCTCAAAAACTGGTGCACTGAACACCGTTCCTTTCCCCTATCGACTATACGCTCTCAGCTTCAACTAGGCAACCGTGAAGACTTTACTAGCAGCTGAGTCCACATGAAATGCTACGTTGTAATGTGCAGATTAATAATAATAGGTTTTAAAGTCCCAGTTGTTGTACCCAATATATCATGCTTAAGACTAAAATTATTATGTCATTATAATCAATCCCCTGTCCAAAACTTCAAAGTCTCAACATTTCAGCGGGCAATCGTGAAACTGAACTGTTATCATAGGAATCTGTGGAAGTATGCATAATCCTTACGTTAGTTAACGTACTGCGGTAACCACGGGCAACTCACAAAATATTAGCACTGTTCACTGTAGTTAACGCGACAGGTTCACCCATGAATTATGCATACGGCCACTGGGCCGTCATAAAATGTTACATGTTAATGTATGGTTTAATAGGTTCACACATTCAGGATGTTGTGCCCAATATTCTCAAGAATTCTGTACATATATAATCTATAGCTCTCTGCCCTTTCCTGTGCCCATTATCAACATACAAGGTAATCGTGGCCACTAAACTATCAGAATATTATACCGTAAGCTGTTCCTCATGAAATACTACCTTTGTAATGTCTACAACTTAATGTGAACATACGTTTTCTACATGTGCTCAGAATGCTCAGAGAATTAAATTTGTAAACCGTTCCCTCTCCCGTCCACTGAGTCTCAACACTTCAATGAGTAACCGCTCAGTGGGAGCTGGATTCGCTTGACATGTTATCTTGTAATGCCTACAGCTTAATGGGTTCACGCGTCTTAGATATGTGCATATACCCAATATTCTCAAGAATTAAATTCGGGCATCTCCCCATATCCCAACCCCTCACTCAACCATTTCAGTGAACACCATAGTTTAATAAGTTCAAAAATAATAGATGTTGTACCCAATAAGCCAATATTTTCACGAATTACATTCGTACATAGCCAGCCCCTCCTCCCAGACCCCCTCCTCACCCCTAGCTCTCAACCCTTCATTGAAAGCAGGATTCATTTGAAATGGTGTGTTGTAACATCTACAGTTTAGAAAGTTCACAAGTAATAGATGTTGTACCCAATATTCTGAAGTTTGAATTCTTACAGTTACGACTATCATCATTTCAACGGGCAACCGCTCAGTGAAAGCCAGGTTCGCTCGACATATTACTGTGTAACAAAGAGCATAATAGTCAAGGGTCCACCAGACCTAGATGTGAAATTAACCCTTTTGACAAAATTGGATGCTTTAATCTTCAAGTTTTCTTACGCTCCACTGCACAATATGAATAGAGTATTGCCCTAATTTGGGTGTCAGGGGGTGCCTCAGCGACAAACCCACCAAACCCAAAGGTGTCTAAAGTTTCTCAACCAAATTATCGTAATGCTGTGGATTCAACTTTTTCTCAACTCCTAAACACCGTGCCAAGTGCTTATTGTGATTATGAAGTTGCGATTACGAAGTTACGATTAAACGGGCTGCCATGAAATGGAAGTCCGCTGTACAAATTTAATTATCCTGGCAGCCTTTGCTGATGGCTGAGTGCTATTCTATACTCCTCGAAAGAAAAAAAAAAGCATAATCAATGCACTGCAAACTGAGAAAGTTCAGGTGTATCCTCTTCACACAGCCTTAAATCGTGCATGTGAATTTCATATTTAATAACATGGTAGCTTGCTGTCGAGGTTTCACTGTGGTTCGAGACAGCCGTAACTTCAACCTTTGCGTTTTCGTCTGTCACGAATTTGACTAAGTCATGCTATGTCATCCACCATACTTTGCTCCAACCAATGCAGACATTTACAAACATCGCCTATTTCATACAAGACCGAAGACCCTACCTGCTTCAACCCCAAAACGCACTCTACAAAATTTTGGCCTCTCCTTGTTCCCCTGTTTCTCTTGTGTCCTGAAAATAAACAAGGAAAACCAAACATCACGGTCAGTCGGCCTGGTGGTTCTGTGACTGTGCAGTCAGTTACGTACACAAACATTTGGTCAAGTCCAAAGCTGCAAGCTTGAGACACTAGCACAGCATAATCTAGACACAGTTGCCACATTGGAACAAGCGAGGAAAAGGCACAGGAAAGAAAATAAGGTCACCAACAGCAGCAGCTACTGCAACAGCAGCAAGATCAACAATAGAGAACTTGCGATGGGATCTCTACCCATCGTAAGAATTACATTTAACTCTGCATTTTGAACGCCACTAAAGATGCACTATTATAATTCTCACAATGATACGAGATCCCAACGTCAGTGCGCAAGTTCTCAGCTATCATCACTCACTGACATTACCAACCACAATAACACTACAGAGGCAAAAGAAAACATAATATGATTTATGTTGTCGCACTGCAAAGGCAAAATAACAAAATCACAACAAGCACCAGTGGCTGCAGTAGGACGGCGGCCGCGATAGCAGCAACAGAACCAATAGCAACGACAAAACAACAACATAATAACATTACAGACAACAAAGACATCAAGATAAAGGCCCACAAGTGCTAGCAATAGGTGCAAAAGAAGCTAACAATAAACGTTTCATGCATATGTGATCATGATAAAATGACGACAACAACAACACCAACGACGAGAACAACAACAACAACAACAATAATAATAACAACAACAACAACAACACCAATCCTCTACCGTGATGTAAACGCACACTGTATGCCTCGGCCAAATGCAAAAACATAAAAGAACAACCACCTTCAGTTCGAATCTGAATATTATATCCGAGGAAAAGATGAATACATCTAATCTAATCATATGCATAGCATAAACATCACCTCATGCCTATGCAGTGCAGACCTAGCAAGCATGATACAGGCGCCACTTAGAACAGATAAGTCATAATATCTCGTAAATAACGTGAGGCACGGACCTATCAATCAAGCTGACACGATGAGACCGCACATCAAAATGACACGGTCGTTCGTAGTCATAATATGCATACCCTACCTTGTCCACCAGTCCTCTACACCTCAGCACTCCACAGCTCAGCATGACAGCCCCGGTTCAACCTACCAGGGTTGGGCACGTTCACGAAAAATCGGGAACTGCGTTCCGNGGAGTTCCACCCAACCCTGCAACCTACTAACACGTTCTTGATCAAACCACTGCAACCGTAGTTGGGGATGGGCGCAAGTGGACGGGGTGGGGGGGGAAGAGAGGGAACGAGACGGTGGGTGAGGAAAACCAAACACCCGAATTGACGCAAATTAAACCATGAATAGCAAGGAAACAGCAAAATACATTAGCGGGCAAGCACACTAGACTGATTAGAAACTTCCTTCTAGCTGTAGTCTAAATGAAGTGCAAAACCACTAATCCTGTCTTTCCGCCAGTCTTTATCTAGATCCTCTACTTCAATACTAATCTTATCTTTTTTCTTGCTTAAGGATATTTTAGGATTAATGTTTAGATCCTCTACTTCAACTTTAATCATACCTTCCTGCTGTCTTATCTTCTCTCTAGCAACCACTGGAGCCTCTGTTTCAAGAACACTAATCTTATCTTCACTTCAGCTTATATCTGAACTCATTTATTTTCTTATTAATTACATTTAGTTCTTTTACATCAAGAACAATAATCTCATCTTCCCTCTGGTTAATGTCTGAATCTTAAACTCCAGCACTAATCTTATCTTCCTTCTGTTTTAACTTCCCTCTATCAACCACTGGATCCTCTACTTCAAGAACAATAATCTTATCTCCCCTCTAACTTATGCTTGAATCCTCAACTGCAAATACGCCAACGTCATCTCCGTGTTAACAGACCCAATAATCTTATCTTCCCTCTAGTTAATATCTAGAACCTCACTTCAACACTAATATTACCTTCCTTCTGGCTGATGTCTGGATCCTCCACTTCAACACTAATTTTCAAGCTTACGTCTGGATCCTCTATTTCAAGAAACCTCATCATTTATATTACCTTCTCTTTAATTTACATCTGGATCCTCTATTGCAGAGGTACTGATCATATCTTTCCTCATGTTCACATCTGAATTCTCTATTCCAAGAACATTTAACATTTAAACAGTATTGCCATACTTCTAGGTCGCGCCTGGATTCTCCAAGAACACTTAATATATCTTATTAATAATAACTTGCTTTTAAGATAGATTCTCTGCTCCAGTGTCAGCCTGTTCCTTCTGCCCCTTTGTTTACATTAATGCCAAGCTATATTCAGGTGCTAGATCTATAAGAAATCTTTGTAACAGCAGCGTAGACAAGAAGATGATTGTGGGGAAATGGGTGAGGAGTGCCGCACTCTATAATACCCGCCCACACCGAATCCAAACCGAAACGACAACTTATAATTTAAATTATCAGTGTATGAATGCTGCCCTCGGCGAGCTTACGTGTCCCATCTTCCACAGATAAAATCTAGTTGATACGCCACTGTTCCTTCAGGTTTCCTCAATATGAATGTGTAAACAGTGGGAGGAGTAAGATGGATAGACTCCTCCATAAAGAGCTCTTCTTTTTCCCCTTTTAATCTTTTGACAATAATGTCCCCACACAGGCGTCTGAGTCGAGCTGGAGGGACAGGCGAGTATGGGCACCTTCCCTTCGCCCCAATTTTTCATTTAGTATCTGAAACAAGTAAGCCATCGTTTATGTGAAAATCACTGGGGCCCAGTGATGGGGACAGGGACGGGGTTGTTTAAGTCTGAACTTTTCATTAACGGTCCGCAAATGCACATTATACTCAGAGAAGCGATTAAGGAAGAGAAAGTTATTTTCACAATACGGTAGCCTAAATTCTGATAATGCATTCTCAGGTTAGCTCAGTCTATACGTCTAGTCCTCTTGTCTGCAAGGTACTGGGCAAGTATGTATTCCAGTTAACGCGGTCTGTAGTTCTAGTCCTGTTGTTGGCAGTGTATTGGGCAAGTCCAACTAACACCGGTCTATAGTTCTATCCTGTTGCTGGCAATGTATTGGGCAAGCCATCCAGTTATGGCAGTCCATAGTTCTATCCTGTTGCTGGCAATGTATTGGGCAAGTCATCCAGTTATGGCAGTCCAGAGTTCTATCCTGTTGCTGGCAGTGTATTGGGCAAGTCATCCAGTTATGGCAGTCCATAGTTCTATACCGTTGTTGGCAATGTATTGGCGATCATAGTAGTCTATAGTTCTAGTCCTGTTGTCGGCAATGTATTGGCCAAGTATTCCATTTAACGCGGTCTAAAATGCTCCGTCGGAAGGAAAACATGGTCAGTATTTCGTGACTCTTTCCAATGGTTCCTGATGTATGAAAAAACAGCCTGGCCCTCCCCCACCCCGTCTCCATGAAAACTGACCAGGTGCATCGCTCCTGATTCTCCAGACAGACTTATCCTCAAAACCGCATCCCCCCCCCCCCCCCNCAAAACCGCATCCCCCCCCCTCCCCTCCCCCCACTCATCTCTCTTTTCTCTCAAACTCTCAGATCTGTCGAACGCAAACAGACATTATGTCAGGAAAGGATTGTGAAATGTCTCCCATGTATCACCAGCCATCATCTTTTCAGGAAGATCCCTCATTGCTTCACCAGCTCATCGGCTTACCACTGAAGCCTAATCCACCGCATGATGCACGGCCGGCGGCCAAACATTAGAACTTTATTACATTTACAGTCAACTCCGCTCTGCCGCAATTCCTCAGGAACATGGAAAAAAGCTGCAATTAAAAAGAGCTACGTTTTTCCAGCGAGTATTGTATAAAGAAATATAGCATTTTGTTCCGGGAAACGTTTTTATCTGGACTGCCATTAAGCGGAGGCAACCCAGACAATATTCGAGTTGGATGAAATGTCATGTAGATCTATATCTGATGCATTAGGATGATAAACGGACTAAACAGACATGCATAAGTATTGCAAGTTCGATGGCAAATCTTTAAAACGACTGTCTTCTACTGTACTGACAGTTACCCTTCAGACGTTCCTCTATGAACAGGTGAACAGAGGCGAGGGGATTGAAGGGTCTTGATATGAAGGTTGATTTCCATGTCTTCAACTTTAAGCGCAATATGACCACATCCACAAGCAGACTCCATACATGAAAACATACCCCCACAGTGTACCAAATTGGACATCGAGAATCAAATACAAAACCCGTATGTTCTTTATCAATGGAAATTACTTTTGGGTTGTTTGGACGTCTTTGAATTGCCTAGGACAACCACTTTAGGGACAACCACTTTAGGGGACTAAAACTACCTCCAAATAAAAAAAATCGACCAAACATTCTTCGGTATGATTTACAGCAATAAGAAACATGCACTGTTGAATAGAAATAGAGGGAGAAAACACGTTACACGTCTCGAAGGTTAAAAAAACCCCCAAAAAACCCGAACCTTCGTCGATCAATGGCTGTATGAAAGGCTAGCCAAAAAACTTTCCAACTCACAATGAAAACTGGCAAAAACATCGGCTTGCGAGCTATTCGCACGTAAACGGTAAAGTCTGGACTTTGAGCTATTTCCACTCAAACTGCAAACACAAGGATTTCGTTTGAGTACGGCCGTAGGACATCACGTCACTAACATCCCCTCCCCTACCCCCTCCGGTCCTCCTCCTATCTCAACGTACATCTTTTTATTCCTTGCCCTTCGGTTTTGGTTACCAATAACTGGTCAGTCAATGGAAAAAGGCATACGTGTTTATGGTCTGGTTTGTTGCATCTTAAAAACTTTATTGACCACTGTTAAAACGACAGGCAGCCTGAAGTTTAAGACGGATTGTCCAGCGGCGGAGAGTGGGCACAATGAAATGTGACAGGCGGATCATGCTCTGTTTATACGACAATATTTAAAGGGAAGGGGAAAAGGAGAAAGAACAGCAATGCGGACACGATCAGAAATTTATACGCGCTTCACTCTCAGTTCACACGGTAACATTTAAGAAACAAGGAAGTTCAGAAAGAAGGAAAGGGAAAAAGATACGAGAGAGCAGGTGCGAATAACATGAAGTTTGATGGATACATTTCCAGTTCATAGGAAAATACTAAAGGCAAAAAAAAACAAAAACCCAAACTTTTTTTTTAAGTTCTTTAACAAAAAAAAAAGGGACGGGGCAAGGGGCAACGACCTATAGCGAGTCAAATGTCAGAGGAAAAGAATGGGACACTGCCTCAATACGAAAGTTAGTTACTTGGCAGAATTTATATTATGGGACCCTGATTTTAGGTTCTAATTTCAATAAGTATACCTTGTTATTAGATATACATATCTTATGCATGGGTTCATTATCATTTTAACATTTTGTTGGACTCCGAAATTAAGTATACCTGAATAATATGTATACAGTATTATGTTTTATTATGTATACTCGTCCCCTGCCCCAAGGGCATTTTTTTTTCATATTTTTGGCTCCGTCTCGACGTGAACCCAAGGCACTGTGCCCCATGTAATACTGTACTATAATCATTGTCAGAATATTATACGAAGACTAAAAGTAAGGTGGGTGGAAGGACACGATAACAAGTGAATAGAGCGACAGAATGAGCAGATATGGAAATGAATGAGTGTATGAATGACTATTACGAAAGTCCTACAGAACATACATAATGCCCTTTTCTAAATCTTCCAAACAACCCCAAAAATGTGTTTATCCTAGATAAAGAGCATCATTAACAGTGTCATTCCCTTACCGCCGAGTCATCCACGCCAGAGATTCTATCAGTTAAAAAAACCAGTCCACTGTCAGCCATCACCAAAACAGTGTTGAACATTACCACTACCGTTCCATACACAGAATCAGGGCCAACATTTTTAGAAAACTCGTGGATTCACATACGCCATACTCCGCGCGGCTGCACTGAAAAGTAAACAGAAAACCTGAAGCCTAAAACTTTACTGTCACAGTGTTGGAAGGGGGATGGAAATGATGACATGGGGACGGGGAAGACGTGGGCCAGGACAACAGGAGCTTGTTGAACAACTTTCAACTAGTCCTTACTGGCGACAGCGAGCAGAGAGTATGGGGACTTATATTTGCAACGAACTTAATACGGAAATGTTTGTGATGTGATGGATGGATGGACGGACAGACAAAGGAATTATAAATAGTCTGACCGACAGACAGACAGACAGACAGACAGACAGACAGACAGATAGATAGATAGATAGATAGATAGATAGATAGATAGATAGATAGATAGATAGATAGATAGATAGATAGATAAGGCGGTTTTACTGTAGTATCACTGACATTAATTTTTGGTTGTTGTGGGGGTGGGGGAAGGGAGGAGACGGGTTAGGGAAGGAGGGAGCCAGGCTGATATACTCGCTCAAAAGGGTTATCGTATTATCTAAAGCGTCTAAAGCCGGTTAAATCATTTTTTAAATATTTTATTACCCCACGTGATTTCACTCCATGGAGGTTCTTTCAGGTTTGCAATATCATGTATTATTTAACATAATACGAGTGTCTCCTTTTTCATCATCGGATCTTTTAGGGAGAGAGTGAGGGAAAGGGAAAGGATACCACGCAGGCTCCACAATTCAGAGGCTGAGCAGTCACGCCTATGCCCAATCACATACCAACAAGCCTTACAAGGAAGAGACACTAATCTCCCACGTCGACACTTATTTGATACAATCCGTCTTGTCGCACATATAGAGACAACTTCAAGGGGCTAAGCAGACCTTAGTCTGATGACGAGTCACTCAATACAAATCCCTTGTCCAATGGAATCATTAGCATTACTACCAATGAGGACAGCTGGCTGAATGTCACGTCCATTTCCGTGAGATAAAGAATGCATTTACGACTTTTGCTAACAGTTTGAAGATACTGTATATCGACCGGATCTAAACACTCTGGAAAAAAACAAATCTAACTCTACAATCACAGGAGTGAGGACAAGAAGGGACCAAAGTACAAAATATGACGAAACGAAGGTTGATCTATATGGACCTGCAGTGTGTATTGTTTTCTCTCTGAAAGTAGCAATTAAAAATTAAAGGCATCAGACAATCTCCAGTGGATCCTTTTTAACGAGCTGGAGCCAGAAATCAATTCAGGCTTTTGTTAAAACACAATAGTGACGTCGTAAAAAAGGACGCCAATAATTTGCTGATTCCTGTTTGTTGTTGTTGTTTTTTTTAACTCGCTGTTCTTGTCATTATGCTTGGCTAATCGACAATGTTAACGGAATCTAAACTCTCAGCCTAACATCTCATATAAAAACATAATGTCAGGCAAAGTTTGGGGATGATTTGTTCTGTAATAAGGAAGTTTTACGATGCACATTGAAAAAGACATAGTTCTGCGCAACCAGGAAATAAAATGAGTCTGCTCATGGAGCTATGTAAACTTGTTAAACTTGTTATAAATCTGCAATAGCCAACAGAAGTCCATTCAATGACAACAAACATTCTGGTTAAAAGACTTTGATCTGCATTCAATCTAAATCTATTTGCCTGAGTTTTCCAGATGGTACCTTGACCTTTCTAATTCTAAACACATTCTTTTCATTTCCTGTCACAAAACTGCCAGTGCTCTCGATGTCTAGTGCTTTGTACAGAGCAAAGGACCAGAAACGAAGAGACCATAAACTATTAATAAAGCATTGAAAGTTATATTTCCGGAAGATCGGTCTCCTTATGAACTGTATCATTCTGTGACATGTATCATTCCTGTACTAAAAGTATGAGATCTAAGTTTCTCAGTATTTGCTACACCCCTGTATCAGTGGACAAATTGGAACACTAATCATGATAAAAATCAAGTCATCGATCATATTCCGCTGGACTAATGTTAACGAGCTGTGAACTGGAGGACTGAACGTTCATTAGTGTAATTTTCTGTCTCATATTGAACAACCAATCAGCAATATCCGAAAAGGATTATTATGAGATCTATACCCATGCCTACCTGGCCTGTGCACACGTACAATCGCCAAATAACCCTTGGAATAAGTTACCTCCATCAAAGAAGTCGTTCGCATTCACGTGTAACGACGTATTCTATAAAACTGAGGTTCAAAGAAAGAGATCAAATGCAAACTTTAAGTGACTTACTGAGACTTAATTCCAAACGTTCTATTCTTTTCTGGTGTTTGAGCTCTTACCCGAATTCTAGTACAGTGATCAGCCGGTATAAACGTCCAGTCAAACTTATACCAAAATCTGCGTTTGGCCTAGCTTGCGGAATGCGCACTTAAATGTCAATGCGGACGAAGTGTTTCGTTTCTTTACCTGAAAATGGGATTTCTTATTCCTTCCTCCAAAGTACTTCCTTTGTAAAGAGAAGCTGCACGCACCCACAGTAATAAAGAACCAAACTATATGTGAGGTGTGTTCTAACATGGTCGATAGGCAGGGCACTCAGAGGATCGTCTCAGTCGGCTTCTCAGGAAATGCCGCACAACAACAAACGACTAGCTCGTAAATTATGCCAGATATTCAATGAGGTTTCGTATCTTACACCATCTGCATTTGCAAATAACGCAGGTAAGATATTAGATAACGCATTAAGACAAAAAAAAAAACACCAGAAGAAGTCAGGTAAGGACAACCACGACCAAGACAGAGCCAAAACAAGTTTCACAGGTATATGCTCGTCAATGTTTGTACAGTCTAAACCGTTTAAATCATTTTTTTAAAAAAAAAAATTATCATCCCACGTGTCCTCACTCCATGGAGGTTCTTTCAGGTTTGCAATATCGTGAAACTGTTTCAAGTTACAAAAGTTTTCACACACATGTATAGAGAATGGTTTACGACATAAATTCGTACCATGTTGTCAAATGTCTTGAGGATGGATCAATGTAGGATGAACAAATAAACAGCATTCGGAAAATAAATTCATGTCCTTTCATTGCCCAATAGGTTCAAGAAAAAAATCTGGTCATCATCATGTAAAGGAAAACTAATCAGACTTTGGCAAAACCTCGTATTGTCAACTAGAACCATCGCTATCTTATGTGTCTTTCACTCTGGACACAAGCCCTCGGACACAGCACAGAGACTCTCTCTTGCTTTGAAGTGACGTTTAAAACCAACTGCTCTAAGGAAGTGCAGGCTACCCCCCAATCAATCACTGAGCTAAAACAGGAACCTTTACTGTCACGTCAGTGAGAGCCACTGGCTTACTACTGCATTTTAACTGTACAACCTAGCTCTTTCCGACGTCACTCAGCATGAAAAAAAGACAACATTAGACTGCAAGATATTTTGCACGTTTAAATAAGACTATTCTGAGCTTGGTCAAATGCGTATAAGACTTTTTGCTTCCCCCGAAACTCGAGTCTATTTAAAGCGGCCGAAACTTTGTTGGTAACAATCATGACATAACAAAGAAATAAACGTTGCAAATCGAATACAATTAAAAACTCGCAAAATCTGGGCCTGGCTGGATTATTTGTCCTTGTACAGATCCAAACTGATTAACGTCAGGCCCAAAATTTTTATAAGATATCCGAACATGAATAGAAAGAGAACGTGCGAGATGTATCGCTGGTCCCAGTTAAGCCGTCGACGCATCAGGGAATATTTAGGGCCCTTCTGTGCGGAAGTCGAGAATGGAAATAGACCAAAGCACTTTCTCACCCCATATGTTCAAGAAGTGCGCTGCGGTAAGCAATGGTGTGAAAACAGTGCCGGGTGCAAGCTGTTGTATTCACGAGTATTGCAATGTGGTGTTTCGCTTGCTGTACAGCAGTTTGTAGTCTGTACACGTCCAGAAAAGGTTTATAGCTACTGAATTAGGTAAGAGAACCAAAAATTGTAAGGAAAAGTTACTGAATCCGCCGTTTCCAGTGGAAAATAGGATCCTCTTGGGCTTAGACTAGAATTGTTTTAATCTGATAATATAAATCCTGGCATAATATAAAAACCTGTCCACCTCCTTCTTTCTGGGCAGCATCGGGACACCTCAGTTAGTCCATGTAATAACTATGGCTAACTAAATTGAACCGAAATCAGATTACAAGATATCAATGCAAAACTATACAACTGTTAATTATAGGGATCTAAGGAATCAAAAAAAAACAAACACGTTTCTACCCATCAAGTTGTCAGCGGAATAACTCAGATTTTGGCAAAGCTTAAAAAGACTAACCTTTAGCAGTTTAGCTCTTTTGTGGGAGCAGACGCGCTTAAGTTTCGCCGACAAATTCTGACAACGAATGTGCGTTTCTCCTCTTAACTAAATCCACAATGCATGTAATCTGTCAGAGCGTTCATCTGAAACCTTTAACAGACTACGAAAAGCTCACAGAATACAACACATCATGCTGTCACTGTCAGTCCAAGTTACTTCGGCATGTTTCAGTAACACTGGAGCTGCCATATATATCTTTTTGCACGAACAGTCATTTATAAAAAGACGAGGGCAGGATACTGCTTTGAAAATAAGAAGTCCCAGATTTTCATTAATGCATTTACATTTAAGCCGTGGGTTCAAAGCATTTGAAGCTGGCACGCTTACTTCACAGACAATGCTATACTGTTGATATGTCTCAAATACTCCCTCCTCTTTCCAAAATGAAAGAGAAAAATGACGTCAGATCTTCGGCTGGAAATGCACTGTGATGTTAAATACACCACAAAGTACTCTTAACTCTGACGGCATTACATGGACATACATACATACATACATACATACATACATACATACATACATACATACATACATACATACATACATACATACATACATACATACATAAAATGGCCAACTCACTGATTCAATGACCGTGGAAAATGCACAAAACACAGAAACCTGCACTTGTAAGTAAAACTATTCAATTAAGTGGCAGCAGTCTTCAAGAAAGGTACATCACAACCAAAACCTACCTCTAGCTCTGCTTCGCAATATGAGCCTGCTTATCTGACTTCTTATCAGATACTGCAATATAAATCATGCTGCAGTACTTTCCGATACTGTCAACACTAGGTCGAAACCGCTGTCAAGTACAGTACCTTGAAAAACAGCTGGTGCTTGGCCGACTAGAAAAAGTATGTTTGTACAGCGTATATTACGGGTCCGCATTTCTTCAGCTTCACTGAAAATGGATCTTAAGTCTAGATTGCCACTGACACATTCTTTCCATTAAAAAGGGTGTCCTTTTCATGGTTTGAGAAATGGGATACGACTCTACGCATACGCTTGAATATGACCCTCAACCGGGGAGTATTATGAAGTTTTGAGGGCCTGGGGTTGATCTTTTACCTACGGGCCTGCTCGCCCCCAATCCCTCCCTCCCCGGTCCCTGTCGTTATTCTTCCTTTTGTCTTTCCTTCCTTCTTTCACCCTTTCTCATTTTTTTTTTAAACCCTGTCCTAACTACTAAAGGACCTCTCCTCAGTATGGTCTAAAGCTGCAGTCTCACAGGCCCTGATGAATTAAAAGTACAGTTAGTCGAGCAAATATTTGCCTTCAGCACAATACAAACTTTAGTTGGCTTGAAATACAGGGAATTGGGAAAGTCATCTTAGCCTACAAAATCATTACAGCACTTGACAACTAACATATTCAGTCGCTGTCACATGCATACTAATCCTTCCATTCTGCCAAACAGATCTTCCACATTCGCAGTAAAACTTCTGTTCTCATTTTATCTCACCAGTAAACCTTCATAAATCTCCAATTTACCCAGGTTAGCCTTCCATTCTGCAAGTAACTCCTGGTGGCAATCATCAATCTGAGTTTGACATGAAAAAAAAAAAAATCTGACTTAAATCTTTGGCTAATACTAATAGTTAAGTATAGGCGCGTGTTGATGCACAGTTCCCCACAATGCGACTTATTAAAACACGAATCCTTCCCCAGAGCGCTGTTGTATTCTACTTTGTATGTTGTGTTTATGACAACGACGGGGGTATTCTTAATGCCAATGCCCCCCAGACGCCCTTCACCTTGTCTCCTTACACATGACAGCTTCGGTAAATCTGGTCTTTGTGTCAGCTGTGCTCTCAATTTTGTAAGCCCTGTCCCAGGCGCCAAGTGCTCGACCCGTTTTCCCTATTTTTGATAGATTCCAGACCTGACACCCATAAGCACGAGATTTACTGGATCTTATGTATTAAATGTAAATGAAAAATGCATTGTAAACATAAGACTATGCTGAACGTCGTATCTAACATGGGTTGACTGAAATGGGTAAATTGTGGAACATAATACTGTATTATCATACTAATCTCCAAAAACAAAAACGGTGTGCG
>JAWQUT010000008.1:1711246-1743975 GCA_033807755.1 Ellobium chinense | reverse complement strand
GCGGGCGGAGGCGGAGGGCACGCATCGAAACCCTCCACCTTACCTGCAATCTTTCTCAATGATCTAACCACTGTACAACAATAGGGACGAAATCACACCAACACCTTCCCCTATACCCTTTAATTCACCGATTGGGAATTTCAAAAGTTAAACCATTTGGGTCACATAATTTAAATCGCATAAGAATATTTCTATCTCTTCATTCCTATTTTATCAAGTTCAAGTTCAACTTGAACTTGAACATGAACCTATTTTATAGTAGAATACTCCTCTACTGCGCTGCTCTATACTTTGTTGTGTGTGGGTATGTGTCTGAACACGTCGGTGTTCACCTTTCTTTGACATTCTTCTATGGATCCCCCACCCCTCTGTCTTTTTTTTTTTTTGAATGAAACGCGGCCCCACTTTTTTCGTGTAAAGCGCTCCTAGATCGAAAAAAAAACAACAACAACCCCTATATTACAATATAATCTGTCGCAATTGTTCATTCCCCCCCTTCCCACCACCACCCCACCCCACCTCCAAATGCAGACTATTACTTACTTGTAAAAAAACTTATGAAATATACATCGCTAAAACCAATTTTACAGTCCCCCGTCCCACTAGAAATCATTTTCTTTTTGATCCATGCCAGTCCCTACTCCTAACATCTTAAAAAAAAACCAACCCAACCAAGCCAGTGAATAATTTAAAAAAAAAAACAACCAACAAACTTGTTTTATCTACATTGGTATCAGCACTTCCCTCCCTTGAGACAGTGGTATTTTTTGTTGTATGATCAAGACATCTGTACACACTCCCTTCGTGTTGACGTATAATATCGCATCCTACAACATAAATGATATGTGGAGAAACATGAGATAGCGAACGACATGCAAAGTATTTGCACACAGAGGCTCTAAACTTAGATCAATCCCACTGCGGCTCGATGCTATAAGCCGTCAGACCTGTTCATGAAGACTGTTATGATTTAATGATCTGTCCATAAATTTGCAAGGCTGTATTCAATGCCGTAACTTTCCAGCTACACGAATGATAACTGATCTTTATATCCTGAGCATGTAACGGCACACAAAATACAGTACAATATTTATGTAGGCCTAAACATAAGAAAGACGATATTCCAAAACAAAACAACAAAAAAAAGTACACCCTTATGTTATTTACTTCGGACATGAATTCGAATTCCATGGTTGGAACCAGCATAAAATTCTGGGAATGAAAAATCATTTGCATTTGACAGAAGTTGTGAAATTACACCGTTACACGTGTCTATACAAACAATTTCGTTTATGCCCTCTTCCGATTGACATTAATTTTATATTACACACTGCTATGACAGTATCGCCGATGTTATCATTTCTTGCATGTGGCTTCCCTACCCTGATATTGTTATCTCTGCATAATTGCAAGCCGCGTAATCGATTTTTCACTTCTTCGCAACCTCTTATTCTTAAAAAAAAAAAAGAGAAAAAAAAATATCAATTGTTACGCACTTTTCAACTCCCACCCCTGGATCATGCATCAGATTTCCATATCACCATAAGGGCTATGAAAAAGGGAAAACAAACAGTGCTGCCTTTTCGCATTCTTCGCATGATAACAAAATTAATTTTCCAACGCTCTACAGGAACTGCCACAAAGCGGAATCGACTGTACCACTACAACTCCTTCCTATCTTCACCTTCCTTTGTTTCGTGTCTTCCTCTTCCTTCGTTTCGGTCCACTTGTCGCGTTCAATTGCCCAAGCATTTTACAACGGCGTTGCACTGCTGTTTGCAACTTCCACAGATTGCACGTCCTTGCGGTCGTTGCCTCCTTGTACAATATTATGCTTTGCTGCCTAGTGTCGATTGTCTACTGTTATGTTTGGATAAGTTGTTTCTCCTTCATGTCAATTCAATTCAATTCAGTTCAGTTCGGCTCAACCAATTCTTGATTAGCTCTTGTACAGTGAGAACACACAATAGTGGAAATGCAAAACACGGAATCTATAATGTACGAAATTAAATCAGATGATTTTAAGTAGACAAGTGCCCGTTTTCTTCATCTCCAATGTCTTCCCATTTTTTTTTTTTATTCTGATGTTCATACTGCATTCTTTACTGATCGTCCCCATTCCCTCGTGTCTCGAAAAAGTGTAAATTCAAAATAAAAATGTCAACGTCCTTAGTCCTCATTTCAAGACAACACCAACAAAATCCACCGACAATCAAGATAACCCTGTGACAATCTGACTTGTTCAATTGCACTCGGAGAACCATCAGAGCGATAAACTCGGTGATAATGTCATTTGTCATTTTTTTTTTTTTGACAAGCGCGCTGCACTACATTTTAAAGTCAAAAGGTCGTACACTGGATTTAAAGGCTCCCTGGGACTGGATTTCAATACTACGCAACTCGGCAGCCTTCTTCACCCATGACCACCAGCCTTCCTTTCTTCTGTTTCTTCTTTTGTTGGTAAATGTAGGTCATACCAGATCTGAAAGGGCAGTATAATAACTGTCGCAGGCCCGAGATCTCAGTTCCACCAGCTGCCTACCTCTTCGTACCGTAACACTCCACAGAACTAAGAGAAATAAACTGGGTGATGACGTGAGGTGTCCTTGACAGACAGGTGCGATACAGTATCAGCGATATGTCGTTGTAAGTGTATACTTGGCGATGATGTCGAGTGCTGATGTAAGCATCGTACAGATTGCTTTCGCCAAACTGTCAGCTTATTACTGTTGTCCTTAAAAAAAAAGTTGATGACATTAGCTCTAACTAAATAAAAGTATTCCATGTAGTCTATAACGTTCAGTTTAATTTAGTTGCGGTTTTTTTTTCTTCTTATCACAGTTCCCCTAAGTCAGCCTCCAAAATGGTGAGGATACCATCACATTTTGTCACGGGACAATGCGACAATGCTTTACTTTGGCGCCACATGAACGTTTCTAGCCATGCGTTTCTTTGTGTGTTAAAAGCGCCGCAAGCAAGCAAGGAAATAACCAAAAAAAAAAGTCTCTCCGCTATGAGAGATTTGGTAAGGGGAAAGCGAAGATCGAGAACGCGAGTTATGGGGCTAATTGTTGTCAATTCGCTGATCATACTTGTGATACAGTTATAGAGAATCAAATACTATAAGCTCATGTAGTCATCACTCTTAAGCTGCAAGCACAATTTTGGCGTTCCTTTTCCTTAGTCTGCCATACTGACTTACCCCATTCCTGTTCTTCCTTTCATCACACTGAATCTCCAGCTATTTATTCTCAAGAACTACTACTGATGGATCCTTACACAAAGGCAGTCGTTTAATGCCTGCAATCAGCTGCAAGAGTGCAATAACGTCGTGAAACCATGCTGAAACTAATGTGACATAAAAGTCAACCTTTATAACCACCTTAAACTAGGCATCTGTCCCGCCCGGGTTATGTTCTCCGGGTGTTTGATATTGTATTTTGCAAGTGATGCAAGAAGGAACAAAGTTAACTTTATACACCCAGTACAAAACTTGCACAAAGAGGTTCTAAACTTAGACAGATCCCAATGAGACTCCACGCATTATACCCATCTGCTTTGTTCATACAGACTGTTCAAATTTAATGATCCATCCATGAATTTGGGCATCATGCATGGCTGTATAATATATATGCCATTAGATTACCATACATTCTCAAGTGCTGAGAAAATGGCCAGCAGCAATATATGAAATAAATGTCCAAAATAGAAATTTATAAAGACTTCAAAAGCTGAAGTTACAAATGGGAATCATGAACTTGTATGCATTTTTCCAACCCCATTTATACACAAAGAACTGGAAGGTGCATGATTCCCAAAACCATGCAAGAGTAAGCATGAATGTGAGAGTTTACATAACAAGTACACAGAAGAAGAAAAAAATGATATGGATCATGGGCTAGTCTATATTTGATCCACATCTAATCTGTTTGATATTTTGCATCGGCTCTCTTTAAAATTGCAGATGATTTTCATTATCTGATGGCAGATCAAAGGTAGTGTAAAGATATTGCTCTGAACTTTCTTAGTCAGGGCAACCATAGTGGCAACAAAATGTGTGTGATGTTTAATAAATGATAACTGATGACTCCCAGTCAGCAGAATAAAATTTAGCTTTCACATCTATGATCTGCATGAAATGATAAAAGGGGCAACAAGGTTTCTCAAACTGCCTAGAGGCCAGTGCAGTTTTGCATCTCCCACACATACAAAGTGTCAGTTATGAAGACTTCTCTTAAATAAAGCATTCTCCCCTCAAAACCCTACTATTTTCAGGACAAAGCATTGTGGCTTTACTTGCTGATACCATTCTTCATAGAGGTTTACCATGCTCATCTTTTGGCTAAGTGATTGCCAAGGATGTAAAAACACCATGGAACTTTTGTTTATCCCTTGCCCCTCGCCATTTCTTCACTTAGCTCTTCAGTAACAGCATCCCTAAACACTCTTAGTTTTGTTGGTCTCATTTTCTAAACATATCTATCAATGCACTGCTGTGCCATCAGGTGTGGCTTGCATCTAGCATCAATATTATGAAAAGCAGATGCAAAACAATACACACTGGCGAGCAAAAATTTCATAGGTTTGATGTGTGGGAAAAAAAACAGCATAAAACATGTCTTGGCTTTATCTAGAAGTGCTTGAGGCACCCTGTACCAAGTACTGTACATAATCCCATTCTTGTTTTCTCTGTTTATCTATGGTCTGCTGGAATAAAGTTCATATTAATAAAATAAACAAGGTGTTGTCATGTTCATTAACTTTCATGATACATTTCATTTCTGAATTTTACATCTTCCTGGGTCAACAGTGTGCTCTACAAAGTTCAGTTTTAATCTTCAGCCTGGTGACTCAGGGTTTTCTTCAATTCACATTCCACCCTTATCATAAATTTGGAAGGGGATTTGTTAATTTTTAGAGGGATTTTAGGGTTTCCTCAAGCAATGCATACTTTGGAATCCAGGAAAGAAGAAGAGATCGACATGCGGCCAGCATTTTTTTAGTTGGTGAATTTGAAATTTAAGGGGTGAATTGTGAAGTCTGGAGAAAATGATGATATGCTAGCATCGAGCGGAACAGGAAGAGAGAGGATAGAATAGAGTTGCATGAAGTGCACAATAAGATTTATCAACACTTTTCTGTGGCACCATAACATGAACAACAAGCTCTTTTGCCATAGGATAAACTATCAAATAAATTGATAAGAATATATAAGTCTGGGTAAACTACATATGTCACTGACAATTATACAGAAAGCTAAGCCCACTCACACTCATGTGTGTGAATGTTTCGACTGAGATTTGAACTGGTTTTCTGCCAGTGTATCCACTTTGGGGACAAAAAAAAAAAAAAACCACACTGTCTGCTGGGCTTAACCCATACAACTACAGTATAAAAGAAACCTGTAAATTCCTACAAAGAAGATGTATGCATGTATTACTTCCTAATGCCTCATCCATTGGCAATGCTCATAACAAACTGCCCTCACTATCAGGAAAGTAATATATTATTTAGTAACAAAACTCCTGAGGAGAGAAAGATCTCTATTTAACTCTGTTTGAGAAGAAAAAAAAAAGTAATCTAGGCCAACTCTTAATTTTAAGTAATGAATAGAAAAGAAAGAATCTCTAAAGATCATGATTATTATCAACTGGCCTAACACCATATTATTTCTTTCCAATCTCTGACCTCCTAGTCATCATTCTGCTCATGACTGTCAAGTATTCACCAACTTCAGAATCTGGCTGGATATGCAGACAAAACGGAACCAGCCTTCATAATGCTCAATTTGCATGAGTGTAAGCAGTGACTCTCCTTTCCTCATCAATTTTGCTTAAGAGTGTTTTGAAAAACCTATAATATAATATGAAACAAAATATGATACGATTCAAATTTTTATCACAAAGGACAAAGACTGAGACTTAGACTATAGATATATATATATGTATATATGAGGACAGACACAGGATCCTAAGGTTTATTTCCAAGTCTTCAGTAGTTTCAATTAATGTAGATCCATCCTGTGAATTGCTGACAGATCCTGCCTGTTTCTATACACTCAAATGTGTTTTATTTTTTTCTACACATGTTTTGTCAAATAAATGATAAAACCTAAAGAATTATTATTGTACATGTACATGATACAGTGATAATATCCTACCAGCCTTGGTTGCCATTTCATTAGCGAATGTAAACGAATCTATCCTCTAGATATGTATCACTGAAATACACCTGGAACAACTTGAAAGTCTCACAGCAACTCCTTTGCGATTATTAGAATTTGTTACTACTGGCTGCTTTGCTCCAGCCCTTGTTCTTTCACTTCATTAATAAATTTACGATATGTACTCAAATACCTTGTGAACTTAAAATTCTGAAACAGTCCATCTAATCTGAAGGTCTACTTCAATGTGTTTTTAAGTTCTGTAACAAAGTTAGGAAGAAACGGTAGATGTTTTTCTTAAGCAGTCATTACCTAAACTTTGTCACATATTAGACTTAAAACACTATGACAGCCTGAGTCATCTAAAAGTGGACATTTCCCACCAGTCGACTACAGTCACTGGAATTTCTGCATCAGTAGGTCAGTGCATATGAAAAATTGTGAGAAGACAGACATGACCATAAAAAAAACCCAACTTCCTCCAGACCCCTGCTCTTAAAATATCTGTCACATTTAGTTCAAATATTTGTACTGGTCCCACACAGCACAGACTGGGCCAAGGTACAGAACACTTAACTGGCAGTCTGAGACTGACGGTCAATGTTTCCTTTTCCTCAAATCTCCACTCATGCAAACATGGACACAGTGATAATTTAATACAACGGTAAGATACTAAGCAGCAAGGCATTAAGAAGCTGTGTTCCTTTAATTACAACTTTATCCAAGTCGCGCTGACAATATTTACCTTCCAAATATTATTCTTGCCTCTTCCTCTCAGGTTACCATGCTCATCTCTTAGCAAGCATCAGGAAAACTTTACTCCACTCTCCACTCTACCCATCCAGTCACAGTTGAGTTAGACCCAAGTCTAGATCTAGTCTAGTTTAGTTTAGGTTAAATTCGTCTATTCTCCAGCACTTTCTCATCTTTAACCCGAAACTTTATTCTCTCATGCCTATTTTAAAACTGAACCTTACTTGTCGCTGTCAGTAAGACTAAGACCGAAGAAAATGAATTCGGCCCAACAACGGCAACACAGCAGCTTTAAAACTATTAAAATTATCCAAATGTGGACTGCTGCTACATTCATCAACATTAAATCAAATAAGGATTATAACCAAACAAAAGGCTTTATTATCTACTTACCTGCATTTATTGCATAGAGGAACCGGTGCAACTTACGACTGTTTAACTTCACAAGCGCAGCATTGTTCTCATTTAGACACTTGCTGCGTTGCGGCCCACTTCCGTCTTTGTTTACTTTTTAATCGCCTGGACTATGCCAGATTTTCCTTCCAACTTCCAACTTACAGACTCAACAGTTGCCCCGTAGGCCTACCTGTGAGGATTCTAATTCATCACAGAAGCTAAGAGCATTATTCTTGCTCTTTTATAGGGCCCTGATGTAATACAGACAAAAGGTACGCATAATGTCTGTAGATCTAGATTAGACTTTACTTCACAAAATGATTGTAGGGATACAGATACACCTTGATAAGATGGCCGAATTAAATAACTGGCCCAAGGTATACAAGAGGTAATTGCTAACAGGCAGAGAGGTGTCACGCGAGAGAGAATGCGAGATTTCAGAAAAAATTTTTCACTGTTATTCCCCTTGCCTGGGAAGCTGGACACTCCGGTAGGATTCCGTAATCTATTTACCTAAGTTAGTCTAGTTGGATAAAAGTTTGTGCTTACATTCGTGAAAGCTTATCATTATGAAGTAGTTGTAAATAAGGCATTTTGATATCTCAGTCCATAAAGCATTATTCTTTTTAATAGAGAGCTTGCCCTAAATTCATGTCACCACCGGTGGCGGTCGGTGACCACCGAAATCGGACCTCAGTCGCTTAATCAGTCTTGCATTGCGCTGTGGATCCCCCCCCCCCCCCCCCCNAAAAAAAAACAAAACGGCCATGGCACTGAATATGCTCACTCTGTATGCATATACTCAAAGACAGTTTATGAATGTGTGCAGATTTATATTTGCATCAGCATACATGGTTGCATTGCCATTCTAGGTTAAACAGTGTTAAAATTGCTTGAGCAGACAGCTCGCCATCACACACGACTTCATTCTATGAGTTTGTAAGACTGGATTGAAAACTCTATTGAATTGTATCATTATGGGCTATTTATCGAAGGACAGCACCGCAACGATAATGATACAGTTCATTTAGTCATAGACAAGTCATGGACTATCTAGATGTCTAGATCAATATTTCGACTAAATCGGTGCTGTTACATGTTAGTGTTGTTAATGTTAGAGAAAGCCTCATTATGAATACCACGGTGGTGGTGTCCTGAGAAGTAACCACTCTTTGGCTCTGCCTTTCTCACACGTTAGGTATCTTTTACAATTGTTGCCAAAAATAAAATGTGATTTGTGAAAAACTCACTGAAGTCACTGTGCATGCTGTAGCTGTAGAGCAGCCAGATTGGAAAGATGGAAGACGCAGCCCACTTGTAATTAAAAAAAAAAAAAATGGAATTCTGAATCAGACTCACATTCTCAATCAGAACTCATGCCTAGTAACGGAACGCTGACTCTAGCTACCCCTAACCCTACCTCCTTAACCCTGACTAACCCTACCCTTAACTCTTATAAAATGACAAATGTCCATGGTGACAGGAACATCAGTTGAAGCAAATCTCTAATCCTAATATATGTCGACACAGGAGCATCAGATTTGAGTCTGTTTTGGAATTCCTTCTTTTCACTGCTGGTAGGTATAGCTCTGTGGCCATCAGCATTAATTACTTCATGGCAGTTTGAAAAATGCATTGTTTAAGGAAGGTAAATATGTGAATTATATGTGGCATATGTGAAGCGATCAAACCATGCTAACAATGTAAAGCCCGTATAGTAGTTTAAATGTTAATCAACTTCAGAGACCCAAACCTTGGAATGCTATTGTCTTTCATTTGCTCCCTTCCATCTTACTTTCTATTACCATTTGTTGATGTTTACTTTCTCTGTTGCTGCTCAGTTTCACTGCGTCAAATGTTTGACTTAACCCTTTGAATACACAACATAGGTCTACCAATAGATTTTTATCAATGACTTATTCCCATAACACTGGTGATCCAGGCTATCATGCTATCTTGTTCCCATAGTCTGTTACTTTTGTTAAGCACTTTTGAGGGAGAGTACATCACAACTGAAGTGAATGTAACATTTGCACTTTTTGTTATAATCTCATCTCATAATAAAATTTAAAATATTGATGGTGAATCATGACACTGAATCTGATAAACCCAGCTGATTTAGTTTGAAAAGGAAGATGTTTAATTGATGATAGCCCAACAACTCTTGGATAATATTTACAATTCGGATGAACATGGGATGTATGTAATAATCTAAAAACATAACCAATTTGGTGGCTAATCTCTGACTAAATGAACTGTATTGATGCAAAAACGGTCCTGTCCCGAAAGATAGCCAGCTGTTTTATAGGAATCTTGAGAATGATCAGGAATCTGTACGCATGGAGAGTAATGGTGACAGAAGTGACAGTGATGATAATGAGAGACCTAGACCAGACAGACAACTGCAGACTATCCCAATCTGGTGGAAAGAAGTTGATTATATGCTTAAAACGGCAAAGGACAATATTTTGGTGAATCTGATGTCCCACAGTAGTTCAAAGAATCAAGTTAGAATATCATGCATATGACCATTTATTTATGAAACCAAGTATTAAAATTTCTTATTTTTTTCTTCCAATTCAAGTTTAAGAATCAAGCATGGCGGGAGAAATGGTTCAGAATGTTATTGAGATAATGGACTCAGCCCACAATTATCGTTATGAACTTGCGGAGGTCTTAGATGGCATCCTGAACCTGAAGAACCAGGTAATGTAAACTGTTGTTGAAAATTTTGGAAAACAGAGATAGGTTAGTTAAGAAGTTGTTAAAGAATTTTATTATGTCAATGGCCATGCACAGCAGTGCCTTAGTTAAATAAATCAACAGTTTCAAGTACATTTTTTTAGATTATGTTATTTATATAACCTCATGGAATAAGTTCCCCAGTGTAGTGTAAATGGCATATTTGAATGAAGAGGGAAATTCACCAAAGGACTCGAAACCAAACTCTTCTTATATACCACCAGACTAGCTTGATGGATTGCTGTAGTTCTGTTGTCAACTCTGTCTTGTTAATATGATTAATGCAGCCCAGGTTTAATGTGATCTATCTGACTTATGCTTGATCCAGAGATTTTGGGGGTGAGGGATATCAGGTTATATCAAATCATATGAATAATGAGGCAGCATAATATTTATTTTCTTTGCAGATAAATTCAAGTAGTGATGCAGCACACAAGCAAGTGGAAGCCCATTTTGCACGCTTGAAAAGTGTTTTAATAGCTGCAGTTGACAAACAACTAGCCCACCTGCAGAATGAGATTGAAAACATACGTGAATCTTCCTTGAAACCCTTAGACGAGTGTAAGACATTAGTGGATGAAAGTCTTAAGTCAGCTGCACAGGTTATGGAGGAAGGTATGAAGTGGTCAAACATCTCAGTGGAAACTTATGTGCATGGGATATCAAACATTAAGGAGGAAGAGCAGCATCTGTTTATAAATTTGCTTTGGATGACTGAAAACTTTAGGATTATCATATATACAGTTTGGTATATCTCATGTTCTACCAGTAATAGCAAATCTGAATACATGAAGTTTGAAATACATATCCTTGAACCTTTGTTGCATGTTTCATATTAAGGGAAGGTACTACATTTCGCCAGTGGTTGTAATACAGATAATGTGGTGTGCAATTTATAACCATGAGTGCATTGAACTTTCTGTGAAAAATTGCACACCAACATACTAAATATTGCATTTTTCACCATTAAGAGTGATGATCTTAGAACTGCTGTCATTTGCAAAAGCACCAGTTGTTTGACACCACATTTCACCCATGTTTTTCGTGTATACCTTTATGCACATTCATGGGTTTTTCTTAAGTTTCTGTTTGATTACAAAGGTTACACCATGTTATCAGAGTGTGTTATTAGTTCTTCATAATACTACAGCAAGACAAAAGTTTTGGAGAACCTACACAGGAACATGCACAAATCTATTGTATTATCTAATATCTGTGTATATAAGAAGGTAGGGCTTGATGAAAGTAACTATAATTATTACAGAGGGGTTTCCCTCCCTGAAATTTACCTCATAAGCTCAAAATATTTCGTGAACTTGAATTTCTTAATTGGTCACGTGATTTTCAGATTTATGATGTTCTGCTATTTGCCAATGGGCCAGTGAAGAAAATTATTTATGCACAGCATAACCCAACTCAAAGAGGTTGTAGATAAGCTGATTTTTGCAATTTGTTTTATGTAAAGTTTGATGTTGTACAATTTATTTCAGGAACCAACATCCTGAGTAATGAACCTGAAAATAACATTGACAGAATTATAAATTTTAAAGAAAATCCTAAGACCAAGGCTTTATCAAGGTAAGTATTGTTGTACTTACATTTCATAATTGAAATTTTGCAAAGTAAAGAGTAAGTCGTATTTTTAGACATTGATTTGCACATTGGCATTTGATTAGCCTGACACTACAACAAGCTTGTAGTCTTCAAGTTTCATTATTTGAAGGTCACAACATCACAGTTATCAAATTATTTTATGATGAGGGTCCCACCACATGTAGGTTTTGGGGTCACTGCAGGCTAGTATGTAAATTTGTGCTGTATTTTGACAGTAAATGTGTAGAGTTGTTATCAAGACATTCTGTGATCTGAACTTATGCATTATGAACTATTTCTTTACTGCTTACCATTTGCCTGAAGAGTTTGAGTATCATTCACAATATGTATGCCTTTAACAGGGAAAATGTATTTTGGAAGTTACAGGAAAACTATCTAATATGTCCTGCAGTTATACTGCCCACCTGATGAGCTTGGCTGATTGATCCATTCTCAAGTTAGACTACATCTTGTTTAAGGATGTGTTTAACACCTTCAGTGTGAGAGCTGGATCTAGTCCTAACTACTATCTATCTGTGATGCACAGCTTGACTTACACTTGCCATGTCCTGCCCATTCCAAAAAAGTGAATGGCGGCCAAGACCTCCTGGTATCAAAATGCGTAGTCAGCAAGAAACCCAGCAAGGAAGTAATATGGCATGGTGCACTGATGCTGTGGCATGCTCTTGCCACTTTGGAGGCTTAGCGTCGCGAGAGTTATGATCCGAGAGTTATGATCTGTGGATCGATCATGTGGTTCATCATACTTGATTCAAAATGTGATTTTGTTATCAGGGTTTTTGCTGTACATGGTTGGTGTTATTTGCCTGTCTTAATTCAATTTCAGTGTCCCAGCCATCCCCAGCCCAGCTGAAGTGGCGTGTGTAAATGTTGTTCTGTCCCCTGACTTTTACAAGCAAATGGAGTCCATCATTCAACAGGAAGGCAAAGTCCTGGCCCGTGCTCCTGTGCAGATAACAGATGTGACAGAGAAGCCTGGAAGTCTCTTTGTACAATGGGCTGAGGTGAGACCATGGGTTCTGAGGTGTCATGTAATGCACTCCCTAGAACTGAAATCGTGTTTAATGAGGAGATTCTGAACACCAGGCATGATGCATAATCCCGCTGTTGAAGCCAAGAATAATTTTAAGATTTTTGGAGTAAAGGTGTTGCATTGTACAACATCTCAAATAAAGGGAGAGATACATTTGAATACAGAAGCAGTTAGCACAAACTAACAGTGGTGAATACATTTTGATTGCCTGAACTGTTTATCACTGATGATGTTCACATTAAGTATTGCAGGATTAGGAATGCAAAGTTCAGGGGTGGGAAAGATTTGCTTTGTCAGCGATAGGGGTAGTATGGAATAAACACAAAAAGGGAGAATGTGGTTCATATTCCAGAATTAATGAATGAAAGCCTTCATTTCATGGCAGATACAGGTATTTTTTGGGCACCTACAACCATCCTCTTTCAGATTGCTTTGCATTCTCAAAATATACTTCACTACATGTGGAGAGAGTTCATCTATTTATCAGGTGTAAATAATTTGGATTTCTCTCCCACTCTTTTCCTTGTATATCTTAATCCTTAGTTTTATTTAAAGAATAGCTTATGACTCACTTCATAATTCTAGTGTTTTTGTAGGGTTTCAGTACAGTTGGTAACAATATGTTGGCATCTTTATATTTGCATTTGGAAATGAATTAATTGGTCTTTGTATTTGTATGGTTGTGTGCACCTGTGTTTGTGCACTACAGTATTTCATTATTTTGCTGATGTATCGTGCCTTAAAACCTATTGATTAAAAGGATGAGTATTATCATTATCATTATTGTTATTATTACTATTGTCATTTTTGTAATTATCTTGGTGTTATTTATATTCCAACTTGCAGGCTGATGATGACAGTGAGATGTATGAGTTCTGGTTGCAGTATGCTATGGGTGGCCACAAAAATCTGACTGATTCCAATGCAGTTTTCCATACAGCATATGTGGGTACAAACAACAGCTTCATGGTGAAACACTTGCGCACCAAAACACCCTATACTTTCCGAGTATGTGGCAGGGGAGAGTCGGACACTCCATGGTCGGCTTGGAGCGTACCACGTGTGGCTGCTACAACCATAGACCATTACCGTGAGTACAGCTGATCATGTTTACACACCTGAAATTATTGTTGTTGTATTACTGAGTGCATTACATGGGAATACTGAGCTATCTAAAAATCAAGCTCTCTCTTACCATGAAGTACTGGAACATAACAGTCCTCAAAATCCCAGCTTTTTAGAGGCAGATTTACTGAACCACATTTTAGCACCAAATCATGTTTTCATCAAATTTCATTTTCTCATGAGGTTGTGTCAAAAAGTGAAGAACAACACTTACACCCAGACTGATCACCTTCTCTTTTTGTTAGGGCTAGAAATTATTTCGTTTCCTACATCTCTGCTTCACAGATAAGCAATCCTTTATCACAATGCTTCCTAGCGGTGCATGTTAAAATTTGCTACAATTTCAATGTTGCATCAAGACACCAAACCTGTATTTCACCATAATTATGTAAAGTTGAGTTATTTATATCCTGCCACTTAGACTGTGTCAAGATATTGCTGGTTACATGTTCTGCTCAAGTTGACTTTGTATTGTTCAAATTACATAGTTGGTGACTACAGTTGATTCTACTTTATGGTAACTCCAGAGAAATCATGTTTTCATAATGGTATTGGCTTCAGTGGCCATACTTGTCATGAAATAGCCTGTGTAATAGAAATTAAGATGAGACAAATGTATATGTTTGCATATCACTGTTAATGCAACCATGTCAGTTGTTGTAATCATTGAAGGCTGCTGTTTTAGTACTGCTAGCATGATACAAAAATCTAGTGGTTGCAAGGCAAGAATGATTTTAAGATTCTTTGGAGTGTAAGTGTCACACCACTGAATGACACAGAAATGTACAGTTGACTATAGAAGTAAACTTGTTTGTATCTGACTAGTGCATTCAGGAAGTATTGTGTCATTTTCAAAATGTTCCAGTTATGTTATTGGCCCAGAGCGTAATAAAGACTTTGAATCTATGTAAAAAGTGTGGTTAAAGGAGCAGAGTCAGTTCTATTACTATTTCATTGAATGTCTTCTGTTCAATAAATTGCATGGTTAGTTGCCCATTGGAGTTTACCACCTAGCCATGCTCTTGTGCTTTGTATCTGCCATTATAGAATGGGGACCAACAGAGAACAAGGCCTATAGTCTCAGTAATGAAAACAAGACTGCTACTCGTACTTCAGAGGGAATCACCCATGTTTTGTACTCAAACATAGCCAGTTTTCTGCCCGGCAACCCGCTCACCATCAAAGTTTTGGATGACGCTGACAAGTCGCCAGGCGATGGGCTTTGTATAGCTATGAATAACCAGGATACTGAAACATTTGGTCAGGAAGGGGTTGTTTATATAAATCTTTATGGTAAGTCACTTTATATTGCAGGCTCAAAAGTTTTATGACCCAGTAATTATTACAGTCTAATGATAGTTTAGTTCATGAGTATTGACTGAATACTTCTTCTAGATATAACCAGATTGCTGCAGGTATTATTGACTTGCTTTACATGTTGATCTAATCAAAATCATTGCAGTCTAAACATTTGTAAGATATGTTCCATTCCCCCTTTCAAAACCTAGTGGAGAGTCTCTCTCCTGTCTTCAGTGAGATCTGATTATAGATCCTATTTCAGCTTCCTGCAGTTCGTCCCTCCTCTTCCATTTCCACCCATTTTTGATTATTCAGTCTTAGGCAGTGTTGTTCCACATGTTCCTCCACTTTCTCTCTCAGTTTCTTTGTCAGTGCTTTGAATTCAGGTATTGTTAGGATTTTAAGTTTTTACATGGGACTCAGGTTATTTCAGCGTGGCTGATATGATCTTGTGTTGGAATGAATTCAAATGGATTTTATTTATTCAGCGAATGGAGAGTGTATTCAGTCTTCCACATATTATGTAGAAATCAATATTTTTGAGAAGTTGTTGTTGTTTTCACAATCCTTTATGCTCAAATCACCTCATTTTCATGATGTATCTCTTGCCACTGCACTCTATGCGTCATATTTTGTTTCTTGACGCCTCAGGCTTGTTACAATATAAGTAGTTTTTAAAGAAAGCTTTGTTATGATGAACAGTATTTGTGCATCTTATATAATTCTTATCTAAATAGCTTCATATCTTTTGCTCAATTTGATTTTTACACACTGTTTTTCTTATTCAGTTACCATGCTGACTGGTGTAGGTGACGATGGCCTACTACTGCCTCCTGTCTGCTGTCCTCTTCAGTATTTCACCATTGCCTTGTATTTCCATCCAGCTTGCCAGTCCATCCAGGATTTCCTCTCTTTATCTTCCTCTGCTTCTTTTACTGTTAGATTTTCCAGTAGTTATCAAATGCTCTTCTTATTTCATGTCCATTACATTGCACTCCCTATAATCTATTCAATATTTTTCTCATGTTTTAGCTTCAGTTATGTCTGAAGCACTGAGTACAGAAATTGTTCTTTTTCCAGGTAATGTGTATGTAAATGGCCAGGAGATGTCCACACAGCTTCCAGAAATCAAGAAAGGTTCCATTGTGGCCATTGAAACAGAACTACTTTCTAATGGCAAGGTCAGAGTCAGTATTCAGACGGAGGAAAAGGAAGTGACCTTTGATTGGAAGGTGGACATCCCAGCCAGCACGATGGGTGGAGGGTTGCTACAAGCGATGGGTGGAGACCAACCAGAAAACAAAGTAGCTTTTTACTTTGGTATCAAATTTAGTCAAGAAGACTGGAAAATAGCTGTGGATTGAGTTTGCCGGTGTCGCTAGGTGAGCTTTAATAACTTTAAGAATAATTTATCCAACAATGCAGGAAATTTGTTGTTGACATCGTTACTCCAGTGCAGTAGCTCAGTATCTGACACTGATGTCTTTTAGATGGCTGTATTTGCATGTCTGGGTTGAGATAGTCATAAGACATTGGGTTGATTTCATGTGAAGATTTTCCATTAAAAAATTAGTGTTGTTTGACCTGGCACAAACTGAAACTGCAAACTTGATGGAAAACTAAGAGATTTTCTTCAGAAATGCCTGGAAATTTTCTTTAGGAGTTCTGAAGACATGTAAACCATATTTTATAATGCAGCAAGCTTAAAGCTTAAATAAGGACATATATACTGTGTCACTGACTTGATCTTATGTCGCAGCTTAAATCAGTAGTTTGTGTGATTGTCACGTATTTTTGACTCCCTGCTTTCTCATTTCATGGACTAAAGGTACTGAGAACAAATCGGCTGATGCACAGATAGAGTTTTACTGCACTGGATAATGATGAGGTTGTACTTTCAATATCATCGCTCTTGTCGATCCTGCACATTGCGCGCATTAGAAATCCCTCAACAGATTTTAAATCGTAGAATAGTAGGCCTAGCAGCAAAATTGATAGGAAAAATTCGACCCAATAGTGTAATCTTACAACCAGAAAAAATGCGGGGTTTAGACTTGATTGCGCTAGTGCTCCATAAAACCCTAACTGAAACAAAACGAAATAAATCTTGCAGGGGAGGCAAATATGTAATGTTATGTAATATCAGATGAATTGTTGTGAATCTTTACAGGCTTGTTGCAGTTTTAGCTGTTGAAATTTGGAATTTTTATCCATGATGAAGAAAATGAACTTATAAACTGAACTGTGAAGAAGTCACTTTTGAATTACAGAAGTGTATCTGATATACAAGAAATGCTTCATGAACAATGGAAATCTGTGATCCTCCCTGTGCCTAGTAATTTCTGGAAAAATCAGCTCTGCCATTTCGTAGAAAAAGATCATGGGTGTCATCTTTAAGAGGGCCTTGCCTCAGGCACATCTTTCTGTATTGATTTCATGTGCAGTGAATCCATGATCTTGCAGCTTTTTTTGGTTATATCATCACTCCATTTTACAAGTGTTACTTGTTCTTTTGTTATAATCTTGAGACTCTGCCAAAGTGGGCTTGAATTAGGGTTAAAAGTGGGATTGGGGAAGAGAAAACACCCATAGGAGAATCCTTGGATATAGTGTAGGGATTCCTCTCATCTCTCACCCTCCTTTTAATGTTTAGTCTTCTTTTAACCCTAACCAAAGACATCTTGATGAGTCCTAGGGTTATACCAAATGGGCTTAGGACTTTTTGTACAGTAGTGTGATGATATGGCACCAACTTCACTTTAGTTTTTTAAAATTTCATCTGATTTTATTTCTTCATAAAGAAACTCTTAATATTATGGTCACAATTTGTTTGACAAGTTACTTTGAATGAATTAGCATGAGAATGTGTTGCTTACCTCTTTGTGGTGGTTTTAAGTTTTTCTTATGTTCATCAGCATTTACATAGCATTATATGTATTGGTTTGCGAAATGGCTGGGATGTATAGTATAAATCTCTGCCGTTTAAGTAAGGAGGACTGTTGAAACATACCTGGGATACCTTTTTTCATAATTTTCAGACATCTGTGTGTTTTAACCCTTGGATCACTGTGGTTGAACCAGTTCTCACCTCACAGCACTACACTATGTATGATGGTCCAATAAATTCGCATGCCAGTGCTTACCCTGTGAGATACCGGTTAAATATGCTGGCAGACAACATGCTGAACGATTATCTGTAACTGTGTATCAAGCAGCCAGCAGGTGACTGGATCCATGGCATCCCGCACTTCAAGAGTTAATAGATTTAATTCAGGGTTGGCCGTGTATTGTGTACCAGAACGAGATTATATTCAACAACAGTGGCCGCCCACTAAACCATGATTTTGACTGTGGCTCCCTTTACATTAGTTGGTAAGAACTTCGCCACTTCAGAGGTTACAGATTTCTCCCACATGATTTCCTGAGCACTTACCCAGATATGCATGAACAGTCTTCTTTAATTAAAATGGTAGACCTATTTTATGATACACTATGTAGCAAACACAATTTCTGAAAATCTTTGCTAAATTATTTGTTGCCCATGTTTTCTGTTGTCGCTTGTTTCTGATCATTGGTTTAAAACCTCATTTGTGTTCTGTGTGTCTGCATATTTTAATTAATGAATCATTCGCCATTCCCATTGCAAATTCCACTGTTGTGCTTTATAAAACTGACCATTCAACACTTTGCAGTGGAAATGATGAATTTTGCTATAAAGAAACATGATAGAAAGGTGTGGATGTGGACGTTTGAAACATGATGGAGAGAATTAATACAGGTATTGTGACTGCTTGGAGCACAGAGGCATTATCTTATGTGTCTAGTAGATATGAAACTGTTTCAGAGAGCGAAACAAAAACTCCTTAGAAGAAGATAACCTATTCCTATTGTTCAAATGTTTTGGCATATTACTTTTTGATAATTTGGTAAGGGAATCTAAGTTTACATAGCCTTCATGAAGAAAATACAACTACGATTATAGGCATTCAAAAGGCACAGATTCTTTTATGTGGACTTAGAAGGACAATGTTGCAACTATAGGAGAGCCCAGTATGCATTATACTGTTGTACTGTTACATGGTACATGGTACAAGGTAACTCTAGTGAGATTGGGCCAAACCTGGGTCTTGACTTCTGTATGTCCTTTTGTTTTTCTTGTTCTGGACGGAAGGGAATCTGTGGATTTGAACCTGCACCTTTTATTGCTTTGTGCCGCAGTGTTGCCGTCCACATCACCTGGCCATAATGGCTTTGTGTAACATCGCAGCTGTGTCCATAAAAATCTCTACAGCGCAGTATTGCACTATTCATTGTGCTGGGATCATAGCTAACTTGAAACTCATTTTATATGAGATTCTTTAGGTCTTTTGATTGTTTTCTTCCAGTATCCCCAACATATCATCTGTGTTGACATCTAATGTCATATCCCACAGATTAGGTCACATGGAAATATTAATATCATTTTGTTCACTATATAAGAATAGAATACAAATTCTGTTTTTTTGCCAAAGTTTGGCTATGTATACATGTGGAATATGATGTTGTAAGTCAACACAGAACGTGATGCTCCAAGCAGTCATTTTATCAGTCATTAGTACAGTATATGTGGATGTTGTGAGAAAGTGATTAATCCTCATAAACAACTGGCATTGATTCTCCAGCTTGTAGCCTCAGTAACCACAGACCCTGTGCATTGTCTGTGTGAGTATAACAGACTCACTGGCTATATGTTTCGGGTATAAATATACAGTAGTTGACACTGTTTAATGACTATGCACATAACATCTACATTGCTTAGTTCTTATTCAGAAATAAGAACATTGTTATACCGATATAGAAAAAAACAAATCAAGTACTCCAACTTCATAACACCCTCTGCTTGCACATAACTTCTCTTTGCCCCTGTAGAATTCTAAATACACAGAGCCAAATGTAGGTTCACCTCAGACATTTATGCTGGCCTTGGGATTGAATCATTGCCCCTGTAGAATTCTAAATACACAGAGCCAAATGTAGGTTCACCTCATTCAGACATTTATGCTGGCCTTGGGATTGAATCATTTTCGAATCATATAATAACTTTGAGTGGTGAGCTTTGCATATTCACCATCTGCTATACTTCAGGTCACAGCCCATTTACCTCAGAGGATTTTGCTGGTGAGTGGGTCAATTGCATATCAAGGAAACAAGGAAACAGCATTTATCTTAGCTTTGCATGAGTTGTCTAGTCACCTCTTTACAGTTGAGACACTGATCAAACGTTCTGATTTCTCAACTTACTGGTGTAGGAAAGGTGAAATCTTACTAGACCCAAATACAAATACCAGTATCATATCTATTGATTGATATTAACATTTAATCAGTTGTTTATTCTGTGTTTGTGACCATTACTCACCTGCTTGTGTGTTTTGATGTCGTATCATTTTTGAGGAATGTTCATTTTTTCCAGCATTTCTCCACTGCCAGCTGAAATCCTCTTTTTTCATCTTTGTCCTTTGCTAGTTTGTCTTGAAATATCATGGGCTTATTCTGAAATGGTTTCTTTCACAGCAGTTACTGAATTCAGACTGTGACTTTAAGCCATAAGGACCCCATCATAGATACATTTTTGACTCTTTCCTTTCTATCGAAGGAATTTGATTTGCCATATTGGCCATCACATTTTATTTTTTAACACTTCTCATCGATGGTCTTAGTTATTAGTGGGGTATTTTCACCTTGAGTTTTTGTTTGCCTGTATATAACAATTCATTTGAAATCCTCTCTTTATAGGCCAGTACATACTGATAAATCTTATGGAATGCTTATTACAGAGACATTCATCATTTATTGTAGAACTTGTAACTCCTACAGATTACAGTATAATAGAATCTACCTACTGGAGTTTCAAGGAATGGGCTGAGAAATTTCAAATTCCAAATTTCATTACAAATCCCAGGATTTCTTTGATATTATTGAACTTATTTTAAGATAATTATGATCTAAAGCTCGTCATTACAATGAGGTTTTATGATGACACTATAACAGTACAGTTCCTGAGAAGTTTTAGGGAGACATAGTGACCATTACCTGTGGCGAGGTGAGCTTCGGCATGATAGAAGAGAAAGAAAGGGAGTGAGGGAGAAAAAAAGAGAGAAAGAAATAGAGCATGAGAGAAAAAGAAAGAAAGAAAGAGAGAGAGAGAGAGAGAGTGAGAGAGAGAGGGACAGGGCTGCAATTCTGTAATTGTATATTGCATGAAGACCCTACATGATTTGGATCAGGGTTCACAATGAACCTTTCAGGTCTTCCAGTTAATTTCCAGATTCAATGAGCATTACATACCAGTTGCAAGGAAAAATCCTGGAAAAATGGTCCCTCTATGTGGGTTCTTAATTGGCATTGCGTCATTTCTCCATTTCAAAAGCAATTCCTAGATTTGTTGATAAAAATAATTTGCACAATGCTGCACCTGCATCTGTGTGGCTTTCAAATTATAGTTTTGGTACCATGACTTTTTTGACATGACTGTGACATATCCCAGCTATGCAAAATAATGTGATATATTTCCTTAGATCACATGTCTTTTTCTCAGAAATAGCTCTGTGTCTTGCTAAATCAACTTTACCTGCTTCTGGAAGCTACATGGAGCAACAAGATGAGAACCATTGAATCCTCATCGTGACAATACATGTAATCAAAACATATGTAAAGACTTTCTCTTTCTTGATCCACATTATTCAGGACTAAATACAGTTGACTTTGCTTAATTGCAGTTTAGATAGTTAAAACTTCCACTTATTCCTATTTTCAATATAACAGTTACAATATTTCAATATAAAACTCACGGAATAATCGCAACTCTTTCTAATCAGAGCTTTTTCATGTTCTGAGGGAGTTGCAGTTAAGTAGAATTTGATTACCACATTCAATACATCAGTTAACAGTTAACAGTGGCCACTAGTGTTTCACTGGCTGTTTTGAACAACTTTACACTCAAACGTGCTTATTGTGAGATTCATAGGGTGCCCCAAAATGTTTTGTATGAAGCATATTTCAGTTACCACTTGGAAGGTGTTTTTGAACAGCATTAGTTTCATATGTAAAGCACTTTCATGACAGGTGTGTGTGAATGTATGTCATGTGACCTTTTGTTGTTGTGAAGGTATCATGTGCATTAAATGACTTGCAGCTTTCCACTTTAAAGCTGAACATGGGCTTTGAGAACATATCATACTTGTTGAGGTACATCATGTTCCACATGAAAGAAACTAGGAGGAAAAAAGGACTGGATGTACCCTTTTAATTGACATGAAGAGACTTAATTCTGTACATGAACTTAATTATACTTTAAGTTTGGTGCTCACTCATGAAATTGGAAACTGTTATCAGCACTGACCTAAAATTATAAACATAATTTTATCAGAATTTCCCTTAACAAATTTGTGGAATATGTATGTCAGTTACATTATCCCACAACCAGGCAACCATGTTCAATTTGGTATTACTGTCAATTAAATTCATATTTGCTTGATCACATGTCTACGGGGCTTCTGAGGAAAAAAAAATGTGATGACAGATAAGCAGTGCTATTTGTTTTTTTTTTAAATTCTGATATGATAGAAAATCTTGTGGTCTGAAACATGTTATTATTACAAGAGTTTGGATTAAGTGGGTTTGGAATTAAATGAGATTTAGTGTTAAATGACTCTCTAATCTGGTTTCTTTCCAGCTAAAGTGACATTTGATAGAGAACAAAAGATGTCAGAACTGTTTGAAATGTATTGGAAAGATGCTGTGAGATATATAATTGCAAAGTCATTTGCTGTTACTTAGGTCCAGAGGGTGGGAAACTGGAAGTCATATCATATAGATCTCTTGTGTCATTAAGCGTAAGATGTGTTTATTATTGGTATTCCCTTTCTCACTTTGATCTCAGCTCTGTGTTCTTGTTGCTGCTGTTCGTATTGTAGTCCTTTATAATGTTTTAGAAAGCTACTCTTTTAAAAGTCTTGTCATCACAAGTGAGCAAACTTCAGTATTTTAAACAGTGATTGTAATTATAGTGGTGAAATTGGCACAGTGCAGATATTTCTTAGAATGCCAAAGAGTCCTTTGAAGAGAATGGTGCTATTTAAAAACTTTCACTGCCATAATGGCGGCATTTGTGCTGTTGGCCTCTTTCTTACTAAACACTTCATAGTTGAAAGTGAATGTTGCTATGTTACAACTTAACATGCTTTCTTGTGTCTGAAAATGTGAAGGATATTTGATCTTTTGTGGTAATTTGTGAAGAAAATCCTAGTAATGTTTCTTACTCTTATGTCTTGTAGCAAGGCATTTTAAGAAACATCAAAATTATAATCCATGCTTTTCCACTGTTCTAGTTCTTTACAGCACATGTGATATACATGTATCTTAGTTGTAATATGTAGAAAAGCTTACATTTGAGACAAATAACTGCAGCATTATGTTTTGCACAGACAGCTTATTATCTGATCACTAACTTGGAACCCTCTGGCTTCTTTATTAAACACCTTTCAGATACAGGTACTTTACCTCTCAGATTTGGGACTTTGTCCTTTGGATAACTGTCCTGTTGAATGAAAATGCTCATGCTTGACGAGACATACCAATGACATACCCACAAAATAATGACTTGGTCGCTGAGAACTGAATATCAATTAACTCCCTGCGAATCCTGTGCTTTAATTGTTCATCACTTTATGTTAACAAAGAGTTGGTGAAATGTTTCTATGACAGTAACTATTTATCTTGCCTATCACAGCCATTAAGAGATTTGCATGAACTTACAAAAGTGTTAAACTTATTGTGAAACTAAAGGTTCCCTTGTCTCTCTGCCTACTGCCATTTGTTTACTCTGCTTGTGGTATTTGCCAAGCCTTATGCTGACAAACAAATCAAGCAGATACAGGATATCCTGCTTGTAACGAAGTCACTAAAAATCCCACTTTTCTTACCCTTTTTTAAAAAAACGATATTCGAGGGATGCCTGCACAAAGACTGTATAATTATATGAATTATATAAGAGAGATAAGGCTTTTGCGCAGGCACCCCTCGATAATTATTATTTATTTGAACAGTAGTTTATGTGCACACAAACTTGTTCACTTTTTATTGTGCGCACTTGCCTAAGTGACTGATCGATTAAATATGGTAAAGTACATGTATAAGGGTTTTAAAGGTTTCCCGTGATTGTACTTGTTGTTTGAGTTGGAACACAGCTTGATGTTTCTCAGACTCTACACACTTTACACAGTGATAGCAACAGGCTGCCTTATAATTATGTGTTATGCTTCCTTACATGTGTTACGCTTCCATTGTGTTCTGTCTGGTATTGTTTGAGGTGGTGCTATAATCTGACAGTATATAATTGCTTGGTTCAGGATAAATACATGTATATATGTATGAAGTCTGCATTAATTTGCATTTAACTCATTGTGAATGTTCCGTAACATAGCTGTTGGTTTGAGAAATTAAGCAAGATATTGGTTGGCTGGTTGTTTCAATAAATTAATTATGTTGAAAAGAAAGTGTTTGACTTTTCTTATTTTTGTAAAGACCTGATATGGTATGAATAAACAAACATTGCCAGAACTAATTATTCAGTTGCCACAGGAATCTTATCAACAAATATGGCCTTATGGGATCTCTCCTTCACCATTCTAAAGTCCTGACAGTTATGTCCCTAATATAAATCTGTCCAAACTACAAACATGCTTCTGGTAATATTTTCATATGAATTAGGTTTGAAAGACTGAGGGATGGGTGAATCATTAGGGTATCTTTTAAATTATTCTTTTATTTGATGCAGAGTATGATGTAAATGAGCACAAACATTACCACCACCTTTGCTGTTATCATTATCACAACATGTCCATATGTGAACCACAGTGACAACGACAACAACAGTGGCAGCAATAGGATGAAATGGGACTAAACTACTCTGGAGTGATGCTGACAAAATTGTAGGTGTTTCAATGACAAAGCCAGAAACTCCACTTCCACTGTTAAACAACTTTTATTGTGCAACTTTCGCCAACAGAAAGACTTTTGCAATAATAATGCATTAATATCTTCATTAAAAAACAAAACAGTACCTAAGCTATTGTACATCCAGTCTTCAGCAGTTTCATAATCTGCAAGTCTTTTCACAAAAAATACAGTAGCCTTTTGCTTGCATTTAATTTTATTCATCCAGTACATATACTAAGAGTAGAAAGACTTGTGTTACTCAATGGTAGCAACCAATGAAAACATGACTCTAATACAAAATTTGAGAAAACCCAGTTAACCTTTGTACCCTTGATAACAACAGCGATACTATATATATCCAAATATCATGGCCTTTACTGGTATTCTCTGTATTAAATGAGAAAACAATTTTGAAAAATGATTCAAATGTAAGATGGAAAGCTCATAGCAATCTGTTTCATTAACATAGCTGTAGCTCACTTTAGGGTTTTGTGAAGGAGAGGAAACTGGCACTAAATGGTACTGTACAAGGTACTGCACTTGTATTTTGTAGTAAATCTGAAAGTTAGTATAGCACATATCTAAAATTGATGTTTAGATGGAATGGAATCTCCTTAACAAAAGCATGGCTTAATGCAGTCCCCTCCATATTTCATTTCCATTTCAAAAGTCTAACTTGTTTCATTTCAAAAGTCCAACTGGTTATTTGTCCTTTCTAATAAAGCATTCTGGGTAACACAAATTCTCTAATAAAGCATTCTGGGTAACACAAATTCTCTAATAAAGCATTCTGGGTAACACAAATTCAAGAGATACAGGCTTCCCAAACAATCAAGTTATCCTGGAGAGATTTTATTTTTAAACTCACTTTTGTTAATTGAAGTGAACTGATTAAACTACCAAGTCAAATGAGTGTTATCAATATCCCATTTGCTTCAACAGCACAAAGAACATTTCCCAATCATTGGCAAATGTTACTCAAATGTGATGATAAAAAATATGAAATGTGAGTCTTGAAAAAAATCCAATTCATGACACAAATTAAAATCAAGGATGACAAACATAAAACTATAAATTGGGGTTGCAACATGTACTTCATGTCACAGCATACTATAAACTGAGATGGTACAAAACTGTATTAACTATGGTTACATTTTCCAAAAGTTTAATGATCTAACTGCTGTTGTCTCTCTGTGTATGCTTGGGCCATCCACAACAAAAAGATTTTGCCAGCTGAAAAAAAGAGGACGGCCAAAGCACATAGCTAGAAGGGCCAGTCAAAGTGGAGAAAACATAATACAAACAAAATAGGGCTGTTAACTCAAAGCAATCATCCTTACATCCACCCATGAACACATTGATCCGACCACCCACAAAAAACGATGAACCACGTATATATGTGAACCACACTCAAATATGCTGTCATCCATACTTGTCAAGAACATAATACAGTATAAATATTTTCATTTGACACTACAGTGTAAAACCTGAACAAAACATTGTATAATGATTGCATGACATTGGCTCTACTAATCCGGTGACAAGGAAAATCTGCTGTTTCATGGACAAAGACTGTTTATACCAAATTACATGTGGGTTGAATTCAACTTTTGGCATCTTCATACAGATCCTAGTGCTGCCTGTCTTTCTACCTGGATTATTATTTTGCAAATTTAGTTTTTGGATTAGCCAACAACATGTACCATTCACATATTTATGTGAAGTGCAAAAGGTATTTTTTTTTTATGTCTCCTGTAAAACTGAGCTGTTGGAGCAAATGGGCTTTCTTGTAAGGCAGCGCAAATGCCAAATAAATATTTCAGGCTATACATTACTTATGTGGCTTACCCACTGTCGAAGAAAAAAAAAATTAAAACCTAATAAGAAAACTGAAAATCAATACAAGTATTTCAACTATATAGTGCATGAAAGACTTCATTTATGGGTCATTAAAAAGGCCCAGTTGTCACAAAGCCAGTCAGCTGTAAGCTACTGAATATTAGGACATACCTTGTCATGCACACTGCCTCTGTCATTCATAGAACATCTGAGCCCTTCACAACTTCTATAGATATGGAGGACAAAGCAGTTTTGTTATGAGATATGACTCATCAACTGTCTTGTTGCTGACAGGAAAGACAAGCATGACTGCCACGGTAAACACATAATTATTTTTTTCCAAGACTTTTTCATATTTTCAGATGGTCTAATATTTTGTCTACGATTATATTGTAGTAATTACAACCACAACATGACAACTTCTGTGTAAACTTATTCAATATTCAATGAGTTTTCTCTCTGGTTGATAAACTGAAAGTTTACATGTGGTTCCAAACAAACCTATAAACCATCAATCCATGATTTTTCCATAAGAGCTGTCCATTTTTTTTCAGAATCCAGGTATTGTATAAATCCAGAAGTTTCTAATGATTTTTCCTGATTCCCAATTCTGTGGCAATTCTAGACAATAAACAGTGACATACTTCTGTACATGAACTATACTCCTAACACAAAGTATGTACAGATGAGTGATCCTGCAGGATTTTGACACTTTTGTTCTCAATATAGGAAGCAGATTGACCCTGCATTTTCTGTTTATTTGGATTAAACCCACTTTTTACCACCAATCAGCAAAACATGCAAGTGAATCACAATAAAGTATGCTGTTAAAGCTTATGAAGTCATATTTAAGTCTACTAGTCAGCAGCAAGTTATGTTAATAATAGAGCAAACTAAATCTGCGAAACCATCCACATGAAAGTGCAAATTTCTCAGAACTATTGACAGTACATGTGGTTTCCTTTCATGATATAGTTCACAAAGATTTCTAGCCCAAATGCCATCATGCCTATCAATGTTTAATATTTAGATGAAGATTTGAAATCAGCAGGCCTCCTCCACAGAGTCTATCTGGTCTAACAGCTCTGCACCTGTTCCTGCGGTGACATCTGTGACGGCTGGGTTGGGTGTTGTGCCTCCTAACAGAAGCTGCGAACTTTCATCTAATGAAATCAGTGTTGATGGGATCAAAAATGTTTGCCCTGCAGCTGTTTTCACAATGATGTGCCTTACCTTGTCGGAAGATATTGATGGCGTAGCCATCAGCTCAGATTTTGTGTCAGGATGAGATGATATCAAAGGAACTGGTTCCTTTTTGGTCCAGGTTACTGTATGCTGGGGCATGACCACTGACTGGGTTTGATTTACAGGCTCTGGTACAACTGTGCTTAGTTGCTGACCTGATGAAGCTGGCACAAAAACTATTTCACTTCCCATGGCTGCTGGTAAAATATTCTGCCCGTTGTTGCTGATTGTACCTGATGGCTGAGGTTGAAGAAGAACTTGTGATGATTCAGGTACAGGTTCAGACAAGACTATCTGCTGTTCTGTATATGGTAAATTGGACAGTGGGACAGGTAACATAATGGTCTGATCCTGTGTTGCCTGCGGATAGAAACTTAACTCCTGAACAAAGATTTGTTGCAGATCCTCTGAACCTGAAGTGACCTGTACATCCTGATAGCTTGGGACAGTGTGAGTGTGAGCAATGCTGCTTGGTTCTAGTAAAGATCTAAGTTGCCTGGCCTGGACCCCATCTTCAGTGGGTATTGGTAATACATTTTGCTTAACTTGTTGCTTGGCAGTCTTCACTGCTTGGGGACCTGGGTTGACCACTGCACTTTTAGGCTGAACAATGATAGTCTGTACTGTAGCAGGTTGACTTTGCGTAAGTTTGACTTGGGTAGTTGACTGTGAACTCTGAAATCCTTGCTCTGTCTCAGTGTGTTTAGTCAAGGCATCACTGATCAATTTTATCAGATCAGAGCATGTGCTGGTACTTCTGTCTTCAGAAGACTCTGATGTAGTGGTCCCTTTGCTTGTGGTGGATTCTGTGATAACATAATTGCCTAGTGATGAGTTTGAAGATGGCAACTGAATATTGACATAGGTATTATTGAAATTTTCTATAACAATGGGTGTCTGAGTACTACTTGATGTTTTGGAGTCATGAATAGCCTGATCAATGATCTCTGCCAATGACGTATCCCCTGTATTCATATTTTTTTTTTTGTGCCGGGCCATTCTCTTAGCATCACTGATAGCTTGGTCAATCATACATGCTAACAAAGCCCCGGCATGTCCTGCACTGGCATTGGACTCTTCGGCAGCCTTATTCAGGGCAGCCTTGATATCAGAGACAGTATCCAGGGAATGCTTGTGTGTTTTCAGATGTCTGATCAGACTGTTCTCTGCAGTGTATCGTCTTGGACACAATACACATTTAAACGGCCGTGGTAGCATACCCTTGGGTGTAGAGTGGCACTGCTGGTGACGTGCAAGCTTGCTTTTGGCAATGAACCTTTTCTCACAAATATTACACTGATAGGGTCTGTCTCCACTGTGGATCTTGACGTGCACTTGCATGTTGATTTCCTGAGAAAATCCTTTATTACAAACAGGACATTTATATGGTTTTTCCCCTGTGTGCACTGTCTTATGTCTCTCAAGGTCTCGCCGTGTAGCAAATGGCTTGCCACATACTTCACACACAATGTTTTTGGGCTGTCTAATGCCCTGGTGCCTTTTCAGATGAGCGTTCAGCTCAGATTTATAAATAAATTTCTTCTCACACTTGGTGCAAGCAAATGTAGCTTCTTTTGTATGTCTTTGTTCATGCATTTTAGCATCACTCTTGGTGAAATATCGTTTCCCACAAACACCACATGGGTAGTTCCTGTCTGGGTTGTGCCTTTGTACATGGTCAACCAACCACTTGTGCATAGCAAACTTTCTGTGACAGATGTTACATTTGAAAGGTTTGAAAGCATTTGGGTGTCTCTTCTGATGTATCCAAAGGTTTCTTCTGTCACTGAATGACCTCCCACAAGGCTTGCATTTGAGAACTCCAGGTTTTGCCTTAAGAGCTTCAGGATGTTCCTTAGCCACATGTCTGGACAACATGGACATGAAGGGAAAAGACTTGTCACACATGCCACAGAGAACTTCACAGGTAGCATCTCCTCCATCCCTCTGCATATGTGATTTCCGAGAGGAATGTGAAGGGCTATGGCAGCACTTGTCGGCATCCGTATTTTGAGTACTGTGATTATTTCTCATGTGTCTCTGCAAGCTAAAGAAACTGAGATGCCTCTTTTCACAGATGAAGCACTCATAGGGTTTCAAATTTGGATGTACCTTTAAGTGGTCCATGAAAGGCCATTTCCACAAGAAACATCCTTTACAAGTTATGCACCTTAAAACAGTCATTGACCGGACCTTTAATTGTCTGACTTTCCCTGTCCTCTCAACATCCTTTATAGTTACAGAGTCATCAAGAGCTTCATTCCCTATACCACCAGTTCCCCCTGTATCTGTTCTGCTGCTAGTGGATATCTGAGTGTTCTGAGCATTAACTTTGCTACCGCTCTTCCCAGGACTCAGACATTCTGGTGAATTTTTTCCTCTGGGTTTCTTCAGCTTTTGTGGAGATTCTTCATTAACTTTCTTTTTCCTCTTATACTCAAAGGTAACAAATTCATCACCAAGATTTTTCTTTGCACATCTTTTTCCTACACTAGCCATTACTTGTCTTGGACTCTCAGATTCCTTGTGAGCTTGTTCTCTGGTTTTCTTTGGTGACCTCCGAGCCACTGGTATTGCAACATCGGTGTTCTTCTTCCTTAAATTAATGTTATGGCTGTTGTGCGAGTGAGTCTGATCATCTTTGTTTCCCCTTACTTTCCCCTTACCCGGTGCTTGTGGCCTCATAGATCGGCTCAATTTTGCACCGTAATCCCGTGATGTTTGTCTTGTTTTACTATTGGTATGAAGGGTTTGTGAGCCAGCACTGCTTTCCGCGTTACTTCTAGTTGGATGTTTGGCATCTATCAAAGTACATGCCGTATCTGTACTTAATGAATAGCTAGTTCTTTCTCTATCGCCCTTTGTCTGACCCATGAAATGGATCTTTTTTTTCACTTTCCTTACAGTTAGAGGTCTGTTAACTGGCTGTTCAGCTTCCAAATTTGGTAATGTTGTGTCATGAGAAAGTAAGTGGCTAGCTACTGAGGCCTCATCGGGAAACTTTTCAGAACAATATCCACACTTCAGAGCATTGTTTGTATTGTCTGAATCTGATGTCTCTTCTTGTACAAAATCCTCTGTGTGGCTATCAAAAACACTCCTGCGTTGCACCAGCATTCTATATGCTGGTTTCTTTGGCTGGATGCCACTTGAATTTTGTAGAGCTTCTGAGGTTTCCAATTTAATAAGTTGTGATGTTGCCTGAGCAGCCTGGTGTTTCACATTGTTTATGTCTGAATGTCCCACACTGTCTGTATTAACCTGAGAGGAAACTGCATTATGCTCATGTCCATCATCAGCATTTAGTTTATCATCGAGTTGTATAACTATGTCTTGTGGCATAGATTCCCCTGCTTCCACTTTTAGTTGTGTATCTGAAGAACTATTATTATGCACTTCAAATGATGAAGCCTGAGCCCTCTGGGATGGAGATTCTGTGGCATGTAGATGTGAATCATTTTGTGCGGATGTTTCATTTGATGGGTTTGTCGTATGCTCCTCACTAAGGTTTGTATTAGCATATTGATGATCAGTTTGGGAAGCAAAGTCCTCCAAAATATGCCCATCATTATTAGACTCTATGTCATTTTGGTGACTTACTGGTAGTGGTATACCATAACACAGTTGTTCAGTTTGGTCTGTCCATTCTGATCCATGATGAACACCTGCTGTTGTTTCATCTGGAGACTGACATGCCTCTGGTTGATCAGGCTCAGAAGTGGCACTACAACCCTCAATCTCGGTATCACAGTGATCCATCAAACCATCATTTTGAGCTAGCTTAATAAATGCATTTCCATCTCCAAGAAAATCTGTGCCATTTTGCGTCACAGATTTGTCACTACCACCTCCGTCAATTCTGGACTCTTTGTGACAGTTCTGACTTACTGCCATTACATGGGGAATGTCACAAGAGGCTTCAGTGCAAATGTCGTCCATTACTATACATGATCATTAAGATGGCAAGGCTCATTATATTTACCATAGAGAGCTATGATGCCATCTATCAACACTGATCAGAACATCAGGCAAATCTGCGAAACAAAAGACAAAATTTATAAACTAAAATGAAAATGTTCAAATTGTCAGTGACTGATAGGTTCCTCTGTTGATGTTAAGCCTTAGACTATGCCATAAAATATTTGGTGTACGAAAATGTGTGGATAAAATTGTGAGGGTTGTCAAAGCAATGGAACAATATGCCATAGTTGTGACTTACCCATTCATACAGCTTAGCAAGGAGATGCTTATATATTCTATTACCACATTCAAGAGAAGGGGGTGCAGATAGCAGAATAAATTCTGCAACCACATCATGAGGGTTAAAATCTATGCCAACAGATTCATACTGAACAGATTTCATAGGCTTTCAAAGTACACTCAAACACATTAGAAATTCCTGATACTGGTTAATTGTTTTAAAAAATAAGTATACTTCACATTATTTGGTGTCTTGTCGAGATTATATGAGATGGGGTAAACATTCTCCCCTTATCATATATTTGGGTTGGGCATTTAAAATTTTTCTTAAATTCTTTTCAGCTT
>JAWQUT010000008.1:1678493-1711236 GCA_033807755.1 Ellobium chinense | reverse complement strand
GGGGGGGGGAATTTAGGGGGTGAATCATGTGATTGCACAGGCTGGAGAAAATAGTCATTATCTATCACAAGAAAGAGATGCAACTAAAGTATCACTATGTTACAAATGATGCTGTTGACTGGATGAAATGGCAGGCATATGCACGAAGTGCAGAGAGAGAAAGAAAGCACCAATATCATTAGCCCTGAGGTACAGTGTAGGCCTATTGGGAAGGGATTTAAAATCCCAAATGAAATACAGAGACTTGGAAATACTTTGCAATACGTCTGATATGTCTGTTTTTTTAGACTGATGCTTGGCACATTTTTTGATCATCATATAATAATAATATATTTATATATCTAGTCAATAATACCAAATTAGCTAGGACTAGCAAAATGTTTCATAACGATGCTAGTTATAATAAATGTGTTTGGATATAGATCTAGCTGAATACTGGGAACAATCTAGGAACAGGACCGACATGGTGACTAATTTATATGACTAAATGAACTGTAATACTGAAGAGCGGTGTTGTCCCTAGAAATAACAGAATATTGATTAGATAATTATATATGGACCTCTGTGAACACGAATGTAAAAAATGCCATATGAAACATGTAAATTTTATTTCCGTAATGGAAGAGTTTCAAATTCTTCTTTTGCTGGCATTTCTTGATAGACAATAAACGTTACATAATTATGCAGAACGAACCACACAAACAACTTTACTTTACTCCCATCCCTTTAAAATCGCCAGACCTGTTTACTGGGAGGTATCCTTGTCTGGTTGGCCATATGGTTCTCAACCAAAATGGCAACCACAACAGAGACGATCCCACTGTTCGAGATTTTCCTTACCCGATTTGCAAACAGCTCATGAAATGACTGGACCAAAAGACATGTCACAAGAGCATGCACATCGCTAACGTTACCGTAAATAGTTGAAAGTGTGCACCATCACAGGAAGTCGCCGCCACTGGCTAGTTAACCTCAGTGGTTTGACCAACGCAATGTTAAGCTATGACGTCACTCTATAGGTAGGTCTAAATATCAAAGAAGAAACGAACTAAAATCATTTAGAAGAAAGTTAAGGGTTACTTGGCGCTATAGGGAAAGGAATTTACTGTTTTCCCTCATTCTTTGGGTATTTGTTATCTGCCTTTTGTGTTAAGCAAACAATACATAATTCATAATTTGGGATAATAGATTCTTAAAAGCAACATGTCTCTACACCATATTAGTTCATATAAGTAGAAGCTCACTTTATGTGAGCAATCGGGAAGTGTGTTAGGGTCACGAGTGAACACCAGTGGCCGTATGCATAATCATTGCGTTAATTAACGTACTGCGTTAACTTCATTGAACACTACAAATTTTTGGGAGTCTCTCGTGGTTACCGCAGTGCGTTAACTAATGTAAGGATTATGAAGTTAAAAAACAACATTCAGATATTTAAGGATTAAATTGCTGTGAAGTTAGTAGCACATTCAGACTTGCAAGCTGAGAAACCCTAGATTCGATTCCCGGTAGGAACATTAAATTTTCTAGTGTAGGTTTCTTTCGGCCCTTCGTCACACAATTGACCTTTCAGTAATTTGGTAATACCCCTAATAGCACACATCCTAAGATAATGTGTTACAGCTAAAAAAAAATATTATGAGACTGGATTCATTTTCTTCTCCCTTAATAAATAAAAAAAATATAAAAGAACATGCCTTGCCACCTGGTTACCTTAGTTCATTTGTAATGCTGCGCTTAATGATCTACTTGTCGCCATGTCAAAAATTAAAGTAAGTAGCCAAACCATTTATCGTCTTTCACGAGGCTGTGTTAAAAGAAACCTTGAAATACTGGACCTGTTTCCTAGAAACAAAAAAAACGAATCAGCAAAACATAAACGATCATAAGACTGTGCATATTTTGAAACCGTTCTGTTGAGCCACAGTGGAGATATAAAACAAAACAAACAAAAAAAAAGGAATTCCACCGTCTATTCCAGGCTGATGTACAACAAGGCACTTTTCATTGAAGCAGGTTATCGTAAAATGCGCAAAATGAAGATCACTCCTTATTCTAGTGCGCGCACTACCCTGTACAACTACTACTTATATAGTGACGCGTTACAGTAATTATCTAAGTTGATAATAAAGACTGTCTCACTAGACAGTGTGAGACCCAAAATTAACAAACGTCATTTTACTTCGATCAGAGCCTGAATGCCACTTATTTAGCGAGAAAAAGCAAAGACATAGGATAAAGTAAGATAAAATCCACCTATATTTATCCGGTGGATTGTTTAAAAAATAATTCGGCACAATGTATCATAATTCATTCATGATCTATATATATACATGTATAACTCTTCTGTCATAAACAAAATCCATCATAAAGTCATTGCTTGTTGTCGCATATGCAGCTTCCTGGTCTCTCACAGAGGAGTTGAGGTTTTAGAGCTGAAGAAAAGTCTAGGTACAGGACTTCAAGCTTAATCAAACTGGTATAATATAGGATCGGTGGGGTGTCCAAACTTCTTGAGTTAGTGTACAACCTTTGTACAACTGCCACAACATGTAACCTAAGACCCAATGCGAGAAAAAGCAAAGACATAGGATAAAGTAAGATAAAATCCACCTATATTTATCCGGTGGATTGTTTAAAAAATAATTCGGCACAATGTATCATAATTCATTCATGATCTATATATATACATGTATAACTCTTCTGTCATAAACAAAATCCATCATAAAGTCATTGCTTGTTGTCGCATATGCAGCTTCCTGGTCTCTCACAGAGGAGTTGAGGTTTTAGAGCTGAAGAAAAGTCTAGGTACAGGACTTCAAGCTTAATCAAACTGGTATAATATAGGATCGGTGGGGTGTCCAAACTTCTTGAGTTAGTGTACAACCTTTGTACAACTGCCACAACATGTAACCTAAGATCCAATGCAATAAATTTACTGAACAGCATCGTGCTACCATCCTCTCCACCAAAGTAAGAACTGCTGTATTCCAAATCGGAGCTAGACAAATCTATCGTAACTTCACTCTATCCCTATCCCAGTCTCTCTCTCTCTCTCTCTCTCTCTCTCTCTCTCTCTCTCTCTCTCTCTCTCTTGCCCCTCTCTCCCTTCTGTCTCTCTTTCTCTCTCTTCTCGCCCTCTCTTTGCTTTTACTAAGAATCTCAATTTGCACTTTGAAGCAAATGTACTGTATCCGCTACAAAATTTACCACTGTTTTCATATTCAAACAGAGTTAGTGAAATTGCTCGTTAGTTTTCTTGTGAAATCTTCGCACCTTGGATATTAGCCGCATGTTAAAATTTTATCGTTGATTAGGACATCCTAAACAATAAAAAAATCTATCTTTAACTATTATTTTAATACCTTCATATACACTACATTTATAGGATAAGTAACTTGCCAAAGCTTAATATGCTGTCTTAAACAGTCATAGTATCATTGCGATTGATTTCACAGTCATCACAAATTTAAAAAAAACTCATTCAGTCCTACTGTAAAGAAAAAGAGAAAGCTGCGAAATTATTTCAGTACGTCGCTCACTAACAAGGTCAAGGTGTAATAAGACTGAGAGACAGCTGATCAGAACTAGATCATCGAACGTTGGGAACCAGTCTCGCAAACCAGTTCTATCTGCACATCCGAGCTTTTCGACTTTCGTATACTATGCCAGAATCGAGACCTCGTGGCCCTTTCAGCTGATATCGTATTATATTTCATATGAAGGATATGGGGTATGTATTTGGCCGTTTAGAGATAGAAAATTTTCCTTGGCATTTTTCCACTCAGACTCAGCGCTGTTCTTTATTATTAAACACTCTGCCTGTAGGGTCTTGGCACAGGCGCAGGAACAGAAGAAGGGTCGGCTACCTGTTATATAATAATTTGACAATTTTTTTTTTCCACAGCTTTATACCTAATACTTTTATTTCACGACAGAGTACCGACAGTTTCACTGATTCCACAGAATGACGGTGATGTGCTGTCTGCTTACTGAATGCTAATTGGGTAGAAGGGAGGTCATTACTGACAATTTATATGACACCAATATAATAATTTCATTACAGATAATATGTGTAGCGTAGGCCTAGTCTAGTAGGGAGCAGTCTGCTGCAGGAAGACCAGTTTTAGATTGTAAAACTGCTGATTTGCAACTTGGACAGTTTTAAATGTGTAAAGAAGCAGGATTGAAACAAACACTGCTGGGTTAAGTCTAGTACTATAAGAATTTTCTAGAGCTAGTCTAATGCAAATAAAGGTTTGCCTCAGTACCCACTTTATGACAACAGAATTTCATGTGAGGTGGTGGTGGTTAAACAGTTGGGGCTATTACTCTAAGTGCCATGCTTCAATTTATGAACATTCAAAATTTTGTGGAGGGGTTGATTTTTTTATATCATGGCAGGACATGCAAATTATTTATGTCATGACAAGAAAGTCAAACTCTGGAGTGGGAGCCTGAATATGTACATTCTATTGATGTCAGTGCATGTGGTTTCTGTCAAAATCTTTTGTCTACAGCATCACAAAATCTTCTTTGTGTGCTGGAGAAGGAAGAGGGAGGGACGGATGGGGTGGGGGTGGGGAATCTTAAAGGAAAGTTGCATCGTCCTACATACTATGTTTAGTCATAAGATACCCTGTTATTTCAAGAAAATAGTCTTTCAAGTGTTTGTCAACATAATATAACATGATAATGCCTCTGCCTGCCCCAGACAACTTACGGGGTTACGATATGCCAAGTTCGAATTCTTACACCCAGTGTGTGTGTGGTGGCCATAAGCTTACGTCAGATATGTTCTTCTCGCATGGCCAAGCTGTCGAGCCAGTGCTCTATGGACGAGTCTGTGTGAATCTTTTAATTCCACTGTAAATGGCAGCTGTGTCAAACAAAATCATGCCTAGGCAATAAAATTGCAGAATACTTTATCTGGCTTACACGGTCAAACTTAACTTTTGAATTTGGATTCATTTTTGCCACAAGCCGCTGCTGTTCAGGGAAGGCGAATAACTGTAGACACAAGGACAAATCCTGGTCACTCCAGCGGTTTTTTTTTGTGCGTCATATTTCGCACGCATGAGGTAACAGAATGATGCTCTTTCTTCGCCAGATTGTCTCGGTATGGGCCATAGATGATTTTCAGGGAGAAAAAGTACTGGAAAACAAAATTATTTTTGATGTGCATGTCTACGTTAAAAAAATATATTATATTTGTTGGAAAGTAGGAACATTGCCAATTTTTAGTTTTTTTGTGCATACACAAAGTTTTCCCTGCACAGAGCATCCACTGCTGGCTGGGTATTGAATTAAGAAATCAGCATTTTGTGTGGATAATGCACACTTATGTTTACGTTTAGGTTTGGAGACCTCTTGAGGCTTTTGAGCATGAAGTTAGAAGTCCCCTTGGTCTCATTCTCATGTTAGTAAATACCAAAACATTACCTTGGGTTGCCACAAAAAAATTGAATTTCTGTAATCATTTAACGGCAAAGTATTCAAAATAACATCAAATTTACAGAATTAATAATTAATAATGAAATTTAAGAAGTTTTCAAACGCCGAACAGGAATGAGGCCCCTTTGGATTGTGACGCCCTACGCTGCAGCTTATTTAGTTTATATCGAGCACTGGATATATGAACAGAGTACATCAAGAATTTCAAGCCGGTTCTGATAACATTATTGAAATTCATGTTTGAGATTTAAAAAAAAAAAGAACAACAGTACTATGAGGTTTTTAATATTTGATTAGGAATTTGATCTCTTCATCCTAAATAAAACATAGCATATGTCAGTATGGACAACATGATAAAGCAACAGGAGTGCCTTTGATATTTTTGGCCAGGAGAAAATGGTGTTGTTTTTTTTATTTTATAGGTTTGTTTCTCGTTCTGAACAGGCGCAGTTGTATCTACATGGCAGTCTTGTCTTGTCCTGTTAAGTTGAATTGCCTGCTCCCAACTACTTCCCATTGTTGATTTTATCTTTCTCAGCTCTCCTTTTCATCTCCTCCTTCCTCTTCACCTCTTTATACTCAAGAATTCACTGTCTGCCACATGTTTATGTCGGACTGAAAGTGCTGTCTGTATTAAGTTTTGTAGCCAGATATGGCTTTCCAGTGGATATTTCTATTGCCATAATCCCTGGCGCAGCTGCATATGATGTGACCTACTGTTTTGAATACTTCTGAAAAGAGCTTTTTACCATCAGGCACAAATAACTTGAATTCTTTCGTACTACCAGATCATATTCTAGTCGGCCATATTTTGAGGAATGCATGAAGTGTTAGTGATTAGTATGGATAAATAAATAAATTCGGATCCGAAAGGTTTGTTTGAGAAAACCATGATTTCAGTATAATGTTTTTTTGAGGCTTTCATGCTCAACTGCATTTTCATCTGCTTACTACTAATACTAGTAGTAGATGCATCATCTGTTTCATTTTCACATAAATGTATTTTTGCAAAATGATCTGTGACATCTTTGCACACCTAGTTGCATGGAAGTCAGTATAAACTGTCTCTTTTTCAGATTGACAAATTTGAAAAACTGACCCGTCCCTAAATTGTCCTTCCATTAAACAATAAACATCCATCCCTTCTTTCCTATTGCCAAGAGGATTAGAAGATGACATAGTATTAGTTACAGGATATGGTGCAATCTCTTACTGCAGTACAGTCATGGCCATTTCTTTTGTCCTGTTGACCCAAATATCACAGCAGATGCTGTGGGAAGTCCATAATAATAGTGACAGGTGGGGTTATATTTAGACTAGGTTTAATGTAGGTCAACCTTGAAGTGGGGACACAATAGGGATCTGACCTAGTTAAGGCTTCAAACACTGACTTGCCTCTCACTCAGGAATTACACCTACCATTTAATACTCAAGTGATTTCATATATTTCACATAATAATATATATATATATATATTTATTATATATATTGTTACAGTGGATGCCTCCCTTCCAAAAAAAGGAACAACAGCAACAAACTTTACTTAGTTTCAAATCTGGATAGCTTCAGTGATTCAGTTTATATGAAAATGAAATTTGGCATACATAAGCACATGGACATGTTAGTATTGTTGCAAATTTCATATATTTAGACTATTAGACACTACAATTAGGCTGCATGTAGAAAATTAAAAACACATTGACTGTTAACTTTCCAGGTGTGCGTCCTGCACATGGCCCATGCAAGCCATTCTTCATTTTATACCATTATGTTGTTAAGTTTTCACTGTGACTAATGTATAGCACCCAGGTGAATGAAACTGACAACAGTCATATACTGTATTATATATACAATCCAGTCTGCCTATACATAACTCCTCAGGAACATGGAAAAATGTTGCAATTATCCAGTGAGGTTTTTATTGGAGTATAGCTTTTTGTTCCATGAAAACGCTGTTCCATTTTCTTGGAAGTTGCAATTATCTGGATTGTAATTAAGCAGAATTGATTGTAGATTATATTATATGTGTCATTTAATATGCTCAGTAATAATACATCATTTCATTCCAGTTTGTTTGAAACTCATCAAGTCATTTTTTTTTTCATTTGTTTCTTAATGGATTACAGTCATGTCCTAGTGGACCAACAAGACATATCATGTATCTCAATACATTTAATATGACTTACCAATTCTTATTATTTTCCAGTGTTGACAAATAGGAAAACTGTTGTGGAGGTGAAACAAGTTGAATATTTGTTCTCAGTCCCCTCTCTCACACTCCGCTTTATTTTTTTCTTTGGTGAATATCAGACTTGAGGATACTACATCAGCATTTTACCTCACCCTAACTTCTCGAGGTTAATGTTTTTGTGTTCCAAATGCATTGAAAAGTACTCTTATTAGGCCATAGTTGGATGCTAACCAACTATACACATCCATACCTTGATGGCACCTTTGCTGCTCAGAAGATGAAAAAGTGTGTACTGAAGAGGCATTTAATTTTCCCATTTAAAAAACCCCCAATTTTTAGCACTTTTTGGGCCATCCTTTATGCCTTAGTAGCAGAGTTCCATATTGTTGCACCACAGTTTGGGAGAGCCAGAAGATAAAATAGTGACTCCATAGAACAATAATTATTGGTTCTGGATAGCATCCAATCATCCAGAGGAGGACAGTAATTGTCATTTATTATAGCCAAAACAAATTTGCTCACACCCCTGTGATTAATGGGCCTAGAAGACCCACCTTGGTATTTATTGCCGACAGGATGGATTAATCAATAGCTGATGTCACCTGTTGCATATTGTGGTGGTATTCAACAATGGGTGTTTATACAGTGTGACTGACCTTCACCTTGAGTAAAAATAGTTCTGTGGTAAATTGAACTTTAGACTTGCGGCCTACTCACTGGCTAAAATCATAAAATAGTAGGCCTACATAGCTTAGCTTTTCCCCTTTGTTTCAAGTGAGAGTAAAACCAAACTTTTTGGCAAAGTTTCAAATAAAGGCAAAGCTTTGTTTTATCATTTGGGCTTTCAGATTAAAGTAGTTTTATTTGCACAAATTACTTTAAAGAGTCAGCAGATGTAGAAATATTTTACTGCAGATCAGTGATGAACTTGTTAAATGTGTTTTTCACTTAAGATTGTAGTTCATATGGAACCACATTATGTAACCCTTATATATATATGCCCTGTCATCATATCTGTCTTAAGAAATGCATAATGGAAATAAGTATGATTCTGCCCAAACTCTACACAAAACTTACTGAACTATAAAGTACATACTCATATTGCTGTTACATTTTACATGATATTGTTATGCTCTTTGACTCTTAGCTCCAGAGCCATTCTCAATAGTAATCTGAACCATCCTTGATCTCAAATAGTATATGGGTCAAGTTGTACCCTTGAACTTGTGGGATGATATTGTTATCAGCAGAAATGCGGATGTGAACTTTTTTGTTTTTAGCACATAGTATGAGACGTAGTAACGTGAATAACATAGTTGTCATTAAAATTTCTTCACATTATGCAACCCATTTGTGACAAATCTTGCCGCACGTGTTTCTGTAGTTTATATAATAACACATGTAATGAGCCTGGCATATTCTGGACACCATAATCCGAGTTTGGAGTTTCGTATTACCACCTGACTGCTTTATGCCATAACTGCTTTTCTGACCAACAGCATTTTTCTGATTTGTCATCAGCAGAGGGTAAGAGAGAACGTTGAACTGTATTTTTATTTCTCTTTTTCAAGGATTTTGTGTATTTGTAATTTTGTTTCATTTGAAATCTGAAAAGACCTCAATCAGGGATGCCATTCCAGAGGGAATTCTCAGAAATCAGAAAATGTTGGTGTCTTTGAGAGATTATTTGACATCAATCTGAGGAACACCTTGTGTATAAAAATCGAAATCTGTGAGAAATGTCCATTCTGTTTTGTTTCTTGTTTGTTGTGTACTATGGACATTCTCTTCCTGTGTTAATGAGACTAATTAGATCCAGCTAATATGTATTAATGCACATATAAATTTAATTCTTAAGAACTGTCTTTGTGTTATAAAAATCACTGCACAGACTTTTGACTGTACTGTGCAGGAAACTGCAGAAAATCAAGAGAAATTATGAAAAGTGAATGGTATCCCTGACATTTTTGAAGTTTTGTTAATGATTAGTTCCTTTTCCTGTATTTTAAAATCAAATGACCCTAAATCATCACTGTTGCTGTCAGATTTGTTGCATTTCAAATCTTCTTTTCAGATCTTCAGATTACGTCTTTAGGGAACTTGACGAATGTGTGCAGATGGCTTTGTTTTGCCGCATAGGGATGTAAAGTTTCATCTTTAGGGAAACTGCAGGGAAATTTATTATGTATATTACATAATTTTATCTCCTAACATTAACACCTTATTCGTAGATAGCTGTGTTTGTACTTGAGCATCTAACAGTGCAAGGATGGATAGAGAAGTTACAGTTGATTCATTCTGCTCAAATGTATGTACAGCGAGTGTGAACTTTATCTTTATACAAACATAGCATTGACAGTGAAAAGCAAGCGATTGTACAAGATGGCGCGTAAGACTTATTTTAGAAGGAAATATTTGTATGTTAAGAGAAGTGTTGCAACGTTGTTGTTTTTTTTTTAAATTTAATAGTTTCCTTAGGCAGAACAAAGTGCACGCAGGTTGATTAAGGCAGACTGCCAAAGAGGGAGGAGCAATACAAGAAAGGAAAAAAAATGAAAAAAGAAAGTTGGCAAGAATTAAATGTACACATCTTCTGGTTTTAAGTTACCATGTTGAAAGGAAAAAAAAAAAAGAGAAGACAAAAGGAAGCAAAAATAATGTACACTTGTATAATGTGTTTGACTTCCTCTTAACAATAATACAGATGCTGGTGTAAATAGGAAGCTCTCATTTGGAGAGTGAGGCGATAGAAGATCTTCAGAAGGGGATATTTCCAGTATGTTTTTATAGTTGAACAACGCAAAGAGTTTCTAGTATTCATAACTTGATCCAAACGACATACACACTACAGTGACTGTAAACAACTATGACTGGATCATGACCACTATGTCACTCCCCTCCTCCTTAGTTATCAGTCTCAAATCCCTTTACTGTTCTCTTTCTGGCTGGCTGGCTGCCCCTCTCTCTCTCTCTCTCTCTCTCTCNCTCTCTCTCTCTCTCTCTCTCTCTCTCTCTCTCTCTCTCTCTCTCTCTCTCTCTCTCACACCAATAAAATCGTCATACTGAGCTATAATATGACATGCATAAATGAAAACAAGTGCGGTGAAGCATATTCTATTCTATCGCGTAATGGGGTACGCCTGAACTGATAGTATCTGGAATGTGTGCCATGAGGGATATTTATCAGGTTACTGTGAACTTCAATTTTGAGAAGCGATGTTGCAAAACATGACATTAGAAAATGTCCTGTTCTTATCAGGCATTGAACTCATGCTCTTTCAACCGCTACAGTACAGACACGCTAACTTGCATATTATTCCCTAACTGCCCTGTGTAGGCTGAGTGTTAACCCGTGAGTCCGACACACAGCGCAACGGCGCACATAAACATTTGTTGTGAAGCATTCTCATTTGCTGATTGAAAAAGTAGATTACCATTACACTCATAGATATATGTGGAGAAACAGAGGGAGAGAGAAGAATGGAGTAGAAGAGAGGAGGAGGGGGGACACAGAGAGAGAGAGAGGGATATTTCTTATTTGTCTTAGTATTTGTCATTTGTCTGTGGAGGGGGAGGGGGAGGGGGGAGAGAAAGAGAGAGAGAGTGAGAGAGAGAGAGAGAGAGAGAGAGAGAGAAAGCTATTAATTGTAATCTGTCATATGCAGATCACATGCTCGATATTTCTTTGATGTTACTATTTAGCAGCAGCAGCTCGAAAACAGCTGGTTAATGTTGCAGGGTTTGCAATCCTGGTATTCTAATCGAAGAGCGTTTTTTCCAAAACACGGTATGTGGTCTCTAAATATTTTTGAAATAAAGGGAAATAAATAACATTACAGTAATTCCTCCTCACACACACATTTTTGTGTACTATTAAATGACGTAAACTTTGAAGGAGTGCAGCTTTTTAGCTCGATTAAGTTTTGAATGAATTAACGCAGAAATGCATCTTTGAATACATCACCAACTCATTTTTCAACGAAAGTGCATTTACTGAGTTTTGGAAAGACGCTCTTCAGTTATGAACTTAGCAAAGTGTGTTCTTGCACAGAGCCAATACTAGCTAATGTACAATATATATATATAACTTCAGACAAAACTCAGTGCTGGGGTACGTTTAGCTGGTCTCCACGGGTGCGTGTAAGGGGAGGTCCTTTTGTTCCCTCGGTGGTCCTAAGCAAAGGAAGGAAGTTTCAGTCACAAGGCAAGCAAGATGGCTGCAACTGATGCGGAAGAGCTATATAATAATGCCCTTACTTGCGAGTGGTGTACGCGCAATACGTAGGTCATTGTCTCATTCATTAGTATTTTATTTACCACTGATTCTTGCCTCATCCTCCTCCAGCACAAGGCCGTTGATGAGTTGTTTCCACTGACAATTTTGAAACCGTAGATGATTGCCTGGGCTCTCTTATTTTGCTGAGTTCTCACTTCGGTCTTCGCAAAATATACCATATTGCTAACAAAGGTCAATAGAGGTGCGCATACTTCACCACTGTGACTAGCGCACAGCAGCCATAAACGTACTCTTGAACATTACATTGACTCTGCAGGTTGGTCGCTACTAAGGGTGCGTTCAGCAATTCTTACGATGGTAAGGGATCCCATCGTTACTGCGCAAGCTTTCAAATATTGCCATAGTTAAAAGATCGGTGAGACCCATTTAGCAGATTGAATGGTGTCTTCAGCGGAAAAAGATAGTCCTTTTAGCGAAAAATAATGGGGTTTTTTTGCCGATTTTTTTGTCATAGTGTGTTAACGGAGAAATAATGTATTCGCCAAAATTATTATTTTATTTTATACAGGAGAGGTGAAGCCTCCTCCTGTTTCAAAGCTTTTCACTGGTATTACTTCAGCACTGGCAAAGTTAGAACGTTTGGTGATGCCAAACGTTGTGAAATACAATTTAAAACAGTGTTATTCATCTTTTTGGTTTCCTTGTATTTTTGTTACTTGGTTGTTTATAGTGTTACTGTGGGCTGACACCTGTTGCCAAAAATTTTATATGAGTGACTCAAGAGTCAGTTATACGTTTACAGATGCTGCAGAGATATTTTCACAGGTGTTTTGGCGAGTATTCTGGGCTGATTTTGTTTTCGGTATGAGTATTTTTTGGAAGGTTTACATCTGCATGCGTTAAACACCGTAAACAGCTGAGCGGAACTGTTTGATCTGTCTCGCTGAAAAGGAGAAATTTTTCGGAGACGGAAAAAAAAACCAAAACGAAAGCAAAACTGGATTTTATTTTTTTCCGTTAAAAAAGGCCATCATTCTAGCAGACAGGCTCAAAGAGAGCTCTTGGAGAGAAGGGCATAGCACGTATGGGGCTGTCTGCTGTAGTGCTGTGCACAAGCCGTGCTGATCATACCTTAGTCTTAACGGAGACGAAAGTTCTGTACTGTTCACCTTGACATTGAACCAGCCAAGGTTTTTTTTATTATTATTTTTTTTTCTGTGTAGTTGTTGGAGATCAGGAATAAATCCCATAGCCCTTGAAGTATCAACCTCTTCATGTCAAGTCTGTGACGTGTCGAGGAAGTGAAAAAGATAAAAAGAGTTCTAATGTTTGCATAGTGTGTTATACAGTACTATATCCAGTTGTATGTTTGAAACGTAGCTTGTAATATATATTCCAGATTTTATGCAAATTATTATATATATGTAACATTTAAATGAAGCAGCGGCTGTGGCTTACCTGGTCTGAACAAGCAAAACGTAAATAGGTTAATCGTGTTTATCTCACTAGTGTTACACGTTTTATATTTTGTTTTTGAGTATGTTTACTGAAAAGCCTTAAGCTTAGATCTGACATAAAAGAGTGCATTAATATTCGGTTACAGTGACCTGCGCCATGCATCAACAGAAACAACGTTACACAGTTCACAAAATAATATCATTCATATATTTATATAGCCTATTCTTCACTCCTGCTAACTCCCTCCCCCTCACCCCCCCTCCCGCACCCCTATTCACCCCTGTACAGTGGATGGGTCTTTTCTTAGAAGAGGAGATAAACTGTGCCCCCTCCTCCCTTTTCATAAAAGGACTGGTGGACTGAGTCAAGTGCCTGTGATCATCATAGCCGAATGTAGGGATGGCCTTAATATTGGGGAAGAAAAAGGAAGAAAGAAGGAAGGAAAGGAAGAAAGAGAGCAGGAATGAAAAAATAAGAAAAAGAAAAATCATAGAGCTTGAGGGGTTGTTGGAGTGGGGTTAAAGGAACTGATTGCTGAAAGCCAAGGTCTAGGCCCTTTCAATGGTTATGACCAAACAAAAAAAAAAAAAAAGGTGCAAACTGGTCTTTTTAGTTGTTTATGATACCTTCCATTTTCTCAATCCACAGATATCATTTAGCCGATCTAGGTCAATAAATTACCAATCTAGATGAATACATTTGCATGCCTCTGAGGGCCACTCCTGTGAGCATATGATTGGTAGCAGCCTTGCCATTATGGCGTGTCATGGAAAATGCTGCAGTTGGCTTATCATATGTAGGTCAGAGGATCGTGCAGTGTAGTTTGGCTTACATTCAGTGATGCATGCATTCGGGAATGTGTTGTTCAGCATATTAATCTATATTGAGTGATATAAATGTTATGCTTCAGCATTACATTTACCTCATGTCGACACACCTCGTAGAAAAGCTGAAAGCTTGTTAAGAAAATATACAGACATGCAAGATCCTCATAGGGATATGGCAGTGGCAATGATATAAATATTTTGCATACCAAGTTGTTATTTTGACATATTTTGAAATGAATAATAATATTTTTTTTAAAAAATATCGAAGAAATTTTTGTCCTTAAATGTGAATTTTAAAAAGAAAAAAAAAACATGCCTTCACTTTGTATGAAGAGAGCTTCTATAAATTTAAGGAGAAATGTTTCATTATTGTTATTTCCAGCTGTAGGGGTCTGAAATGTTTGAAGTGCATGTCAATTATGAAGTTGCTTCCTCAGAGCATTTAATTGAAGATATGAAAGTATGTAAGTAGGGGAACAAGAAATAAGCAATATTTAGAAACTGGTTGGAGATATGTGGGGCTGCACAAGAAAGGTCTGAGAAGCCTTGATAAACATTGTCTATTGACCAAACTGTAACATTTCCTTATAACACAGCAGCGGGGTTTACCATGACCCACATTTGAACTATCGAAGGCCAGGATAGGATCTCTCAGTATTTCACTGTGCCAGGATAGTAAGTAAGGTCCTTATCTTTTATGGCAACCTGAGGGTTAAGAGATTGAATTCAGGGTATGCACTTCCTTATCAGGAACACTTAACTCAGCCAGAAGTGGAGCAGAGAAATTTTGCGGTCAAATCATAGGTAACATTTTTTTTCTATTTCCAGTATTCAAGGAGATGAAATTAAATATTCTCAGAAAAGTTTGTGCCACTGGAAGCAAAATTTCATAAAATTTGTACAATCTGAATTAATACTCTGATCTATTGAATGCATTTTATTAATGAGGGCATACTTTACTGTATCTTGAGTTGTGAAATGTTAATGCGCCATTTTGCATTACTATTAAACTGACAGGCTAGTGGAGCATGATTGAAGAAAGATGAAGTGAGTGAGTGTCTTAAGAAGCAATTTTTTTTCTCAGTATATTTAAGACTGTAAATAGTGAGACGATAAATACTGACAATACAGGTCCAGTTTTGTGACACTGTGACAAGTCTCCACAGGTAGCCATATATAATAATGTATGATATCATAAAAAAGGGTAAATAATTAAATATGAGTCCTATTTTAACATATCAGTCAACACTCTGTCACTCTGGTGCAATAACCCTGTAACTGAGAAATAAAAATTGAATCAGATATATGGTTATTGCACCAAGTTGATGAATACAGAATAGATAAGGCTCTTGATCTGCATAGTACATGTATACAGTTGGATACTCAGAGGAATTGGATCGTATTACAGGATTCACTTAAGTTTTCAGTTTATACAAGGCTGCATCAAAGTTTGTTTGCTGTTTGTGTAGAACAAGATCTGCTGTACATTGTACTTTGAGGTGTTCAGATGTCTAAATCCTTGCAATAGAATGGCCTTGCGTTGCTCTGGGCTTTGCACACAGAAAATAGTTCATGTAATTTACAGTGATTTGACAGAGTCCTGCATAGCATACAGCTTCTTCTTCTTCTTCTTCTGCATTCTTCATGTCACATGTATCACATAAGGAGACCAATGTCCACTATAAATGATGCAGTGTGCCACAGAACATTGAGCGCTGAGAACATGATCTGCATTCAAAGTTAGAGACAGATATACATGTCTCCATGTCACCAACCTTGAATTTCTTGTGTAGATGAATGCATGTAGCTGAAACCTTTTGATTTGATGGATGTGAAAAAAGTGACTGCATTTGCCTCATCATAATGATTAAATCCCCAGACTGGTTCAAAAATAGAGAAGACTTGGGATAAGAGTAAACATTCATCCATCAAGGCATTATTGACAACAGCAACAACAACAACAACAAAAATAGTAATTATGTCGGCTGCCTAATTATTGTGATGTCGATCAGTCAAAATATTTTTTAGAGAATAGTTCTGATTTGTTTTTTTGTTTTTTTAGAGAATAGTCCCTGGACGATGGCAGCTTTGTTTGTGCTTGTGCAGAGCTGTGAGTTAGTGGGGTTGACTATAAATTTTATAGCCTTTCATTATATAATAAAATATTTCTTTCCCATTTCAGAGTTTTCCCGATGTTGGATTTACGCATGAACACACCGTGCGATCTTCTGGCCACCTGTTTCCATCACTGGTGCGACCCCAGCCTGCTTTATGCTATTTGGAGCTCCAATAACTCAATGACTAAATCACTGACTGATCATAATTATATTCAGAAGAGGAGTAGCACTCATTTAAAGATTAATAATATCCCCAATAAACGTTATCAACCAGTGGTGATAAAGTCATATTGGACTATAAGTGGCGTTAGTAGAAATTACAAAAGTTATTGAAGTTGTTTCTAGATTTAGATTTCCATCTGCTGCTAGTTATATCATGTCCACAGTACATGATGAAGATTCTTCCCAGTTTGAGAAACTCCTCCCTTCCTCCACTTCCACCAATACCACCACCACCCCAACCACCAGAGATCACGCCCAAACTACTCAGCAGAATGATGTTCATGTTGTGGACATGAAGACTTCGCCCATCATCTCTGAAGTCAAGAAACCATTATTAAATGGAGAAATCAGCCATATACATGATAAGGAGACGGACGACACCTTGTCTACATTCAACCCAGACAAGTGTTACAGCTGGCTCAAGCCGCCGTTTGATAATGTCACTGTTGGCAAAAAAAGTAAAGATGATGGTGAGACTAGTGAGACATCAAGTGACAGTGCATCCCTGCCCATGCCACAGGCCCCTGATGGAGGCTGGGGCTGGTTTGTCGTTCTTGGAGCTTTCAGTATCACTGTAATCTGCGACGGTGTATCTTATGGTTTTGGTGTCATCTACTCTGAGCTTATCGTCCAGTTCGGGGAGAGCCGTAGTAAGACGTCGCTTATTGGCGCCATTTTCTTTGGTGTAGCCATGATGTTGGGGCCTGTGGCCAGTGTTCTCACCACTCGGTTTGGATGTCGAACTATGACTATAGTTGGAGGGATATTGTCCGCAATTGGCTTCATGCTGAGCTCTTTTGCAACATCAGTTGAAATGCTCTGTTTTACTTTCAGTGTCGTTGTAGGTGTCGGTTTCTCTTTCTGTTACATAACCAGTGTTGTTGTAGTTGCATTTTACTTTGACAAGAGAAGAGCACTGGCTACGGGATTGGCTGTGTGTGGCACTGGCGTCGGTACTTTCACATTTGCTCCACTTATGGATATGTTGCTGGCGGAGTATGGTGTAAGGGGACTGTTTTTTATCATGTCTGCAATCAGCCTCAACCTGGTTGTTTGTGGGTTGCTCTTTCGACCTTTGCACTTTACAGAGAGTGAGAGATGGGAGATGCTGCTACAAGAATTCAACAAGATTCCATACAGCCGTGAGGACATTGAGCTTTCCAGGAGTCGGTACCCAAGTGACACCAGTGACTACGATTCTGATGAGGAAGCTCTAGATGAGGAACAGAGAACACTGTCTGTCTTGAGTCTACCTACTTTTGTCAACCCAGATCTTGTGGATAACATCATGCCATCTGAGGTTTTGATGGAAGCATTGAAGACCAGCAAAAACCCTCATCACACTCTGCAGAGGTATATGAAAAACGCCATGCTTCACATAGATCACCTTCGCCCAGATCACAATCCTGTTATGGGCTCTCCTGTTGATGACCGCACATACACCATCACTGTAGACCCCCCAAAAACAGATGACACTGTGGATAGCTTGCCCTCTTCTCTCCTAGACGACAATATCCTGAAAATCTCCCCTGATGAACCCATCCCTCAGTCTATTCTTCCTGGCAGCAGTGTCCCTAGTGTAAAGATCGTTGCTGCTCTTACAAATGATAATGTTCCTGTCACAGTGCTGAAATTGAATGAAAAACCAAACAGAGTGTCATCTGTCCCAACAAAACTACAAAGTAAAGGCAGTGGCATGAAAGATATGAATACAAAAATCTTACCTAGTGAGCCAAGGGATCCAAGCACAAAAGTGCCACCAGCCCCAGCCAACCCTGACAAGCAAGGCAATGAGAAAAAGGACACAATTACTGCAGTACCAAATCTTGACAAGCAGAGCATTGTCAAAAAAGACACGAACATGAAACTGGAAGTGAAGAACTACACCAAGCCTGCAGATACACACAATCTTCTTCACAAACGACAAGAATTCTCTGGTATGAGTAACATGCTGACTGACAGAGGATGTGAAATGGAGAGAAAGTCAGTGGGGAGGAGGTTGGTTGGTGTGCGCATTGGACGTCACAGCGCTCTGGGGATTCACTTACCCCTATACCGGACAGATATATTCTACCGACGTCTTTTGAAGCACAATGCCACCATGAAGCATTGTACCCTTGGTACCAGCTGTCCAGAACTTCTAGAGTCTGCCGCACCAGAGTCAGAAAGAGGAATAGTGTATCAGAAAGTCACAGCATTCCTTGATGAAGTCTGCGAGATAATGAAGGGCATGATAGAGTTTCGGTTATTCCTCAACCCTTTCTTTATTGTCTTTGTCATCTCAAACTTCATCTTTTACTTCTGGAGTGATATCCCATATATGTACTCTGCTGATCATGCTGTGGACAACGGATACGACAAACAGAGGGCCTCCTTCCTGGTAGCCTTTCTAGGCATCTTCAATACAGTGGGTCAGGTGGTCTTCGGCTTTGTTGGGGATTTAAACATCAATCTTCTTAACATTTATGCCATCATCTCAGCCATCTCGGGGGTCTTCGTGGCCTTGATTCCCGTCTTGGTGGACACATACGTGGGCCTCTGCATGATGTACTCCTTGTTTGGCTTCTTTGTAAGTGTTAGCTACCCCCTGACCACTGTCCTACTAGTCAACTACCTTGGCGTGGCCAAGCTCACCAATGCATATGGCTTGCTGATGCTCATGCAAGGGATTGCCAACCTTCTAGGCCCACCATTTGCAGGTGAGTGCATGTGAATGACACATTGGGAACTATAGTGACATAGTTGGTTCTGCCTTCACAAACAGGCACAACATTTTCAAAGAAAACAGATATTTGTATACAGTTGAATATGGCTTGGTACAATACAAGCTGGAATATAGAGTTGATCAATCTTTTTTCCCCTAACTTTGCTGATCACATCACAACCATTTATCAGACACAACAGCAAAGATTGAAACATTCCAGGCAGAATAAGACTACTGCTGACTGGTAAGTTTGAAACCCTGTAAAGGCAGTTTACTCTTTTTTTTCAAGTGTGGCACCATCTAGTTTAAACTTGGGCCACACCGCAGTTCCAGGTCTGTGAAAATATTTACCTGGGAATCCACCTGATAATACACAAAGGAAAGACTTTTTGTCTTCTCTGACAAGTAAAACTTAACCTATGTGTAAGCAAAACATCCATCTAAGGTAATTGCTGTCATAAGGAATGAAAGGTGATCACCATATGCAGGTTTAATTCTAGTTAAAAACCAATTGTGATGCTTAATCCTTTGCTACATCATGTTTTACAGATGCTGAAAATCATCAAATTATCATGAGCTTATTAACTTGAATGTAAGAATAGTTTATTCCATAGCAGATGAGAGTATTTTTATTTCTTTATTTATTATCGGTTACAACATGGAAAAACTACTTCAGAAACATTCTGGTATGTCTAAGAGCTAAGTAATGTGGATAAGAATGATCATGAAGTTGTATGTCATACATAGTGAAAAGGGTTGCTTAATTACAGCATTTTGAATAGAAGTCTCATCTAAAGATGTAAGTACAATTCAACATTTTAAGTTATTAAATATTGCCAGACTTTATCTGAAATTTTGCAGTTTTCTCATAGCTGCTGAAGATGCTTACTGTGAAACAAAGGAAATTTTGTAGAGAAGCAAAATGTACTTAAATTTTGCATTTTGTGAAAAGAAAATGTAAGAACAGTGCTTCATAACTGGTCATTTCATTATGTATCTCTCATCTCCATCTCCAAGAAAATCACGGCATGTCACCATCTTTTATTTTACATACTTACTCTCCTCAGGCTGGGTATCAGACAAGACGGGGAACTATGACGCTGCTTTCTACTTGAGTGGGATCTTCTACTTCATTGCAGGCATCTGCTTATTCTTTGTCTACATCCCCAAGTGTCGGAAATGGGCCAGAAAAGCAAGGGGATTATCGGATGAGGTTTCTATCACAGTGGAGGCACCATAATTTGCTGGATGTTGTCAGAATGCGTAAAGGTAGTGACTTTTGCACAACTGCTGGGTTTCTTTCCTAATGGCATCAGTTTTGCTTTAGTTGTCACAATGGAACAATGGTACAAATCCAGAGAAGTCAGCTGGTACTCAGACTGTGTGATTTATGCCCATTTTTAGTGTTTATATGACCAGGTGTGTATGTAGGATCGACATGGACTTGGTCAAAGACAGGCATGATATCTCCCTTCCATTTTGCTTTTGATTCTTACCCATTATTAAGGGAGTCTGGCAGGGAGACTTTGTCCATCCTCCCATGAGACAATCGTGTTTGGGATAAACTCTGCCAGAGCAAAAGATTTATAATTGAAAAAAAAAAATTAATATTCATCTGACCCCTCATCACATTCCCCCTAAGTCATGTCTCTCCCTTTATCTCCATAAACATTTTTCACGTCCTTCAGCATGAGTTCGCCTACAAGTGCAGGCGTCTGGGTCATAGCCCATTTGGTCCATGTTTAAATCCACTGAACTATAAATCGTGTACCTTAATTACAGTTTTATTTCTTCCTCAGATGTGACATTGAGGTGAAAGTTGGCTCCAGCACTCTGCATGCTAAGACTTTCTACAGTGCATGTTCTACAAGAGACAATGTGTTTGTGTTTACAACCTTAGACATCTCACAGCTTCCTCAGTTTGCTTATATTATAGTGATGAGCAAACAGTCTCCACTTACTATTAGCATTGAATTTTCCCTAAACACATTACAATTTTACTGCACCAATTGAATGTTAATGGTAATATTACTGATATTATGAAAATGCCATGTCTCATAATTAAGTCGCACTGTATCGTATTCTGAAGCCAGTGCAACTCCAAGTGATGCAACAAAATCCCTCCCATTGCTGCTCGTCTTGTCCTCATACCAACACTGTGCATTGAACATGGCCTAAGATGAAAACATCGATGATATGTTTTTCTGGCAGCGCAAAATTGAGTCTGTATGTATCATTGTAACTGCTAGTCTGGTAGGAAAATACATGCACATGTGAGGTTTGATGCATTTATCCCATAAACAACACGATACCCTTATTGAAGAATGGCCTATGTCTGACTTATGCCAATTTCAAAGCACAGTGTTGATATTCATTCTCCTCTTCCCTCACAACTGTTGACAAAATGAGTACAGCTGAAGTGTATTGATTGTTTTATGCCGCATCTTTCATATATAGTATAGTATTGCATATACAGTGGGACCCTATGATTTGATCATTTTGTACTCCAGCAACCTGTATACATTTTGGTGTAATGCCCAGGTCCCTTATTTTCTACATCAGATTTTTTTATGCAGGTTCAAACAATAAGCTCTAAACAAAGAGTGTAATAATTAAGCAAGAGGGACCATTGCTGCCTAATCATGAAGCCTGACACAAACTTGCTATTTTTTATATTATGCCCAGAGAGCATACTACCTACAGCAGAGGAGCACACTAAATGGGGAAAGGGCTACCTTTAATATTTAGGCATATTGTCTGAGCTTTGTTTCCTTCTTAGGGTGCATCAGCTGCCTTGTCTATATTATGAATTAGCTGAACACAGCTCACCGTGGTCTTCATTACAAAAGCACTTTGAGCATGTGTAGTGCCGCTTCTTGTGTGCTTACACACTCTTTGTTCCAAGTCATGAACAATGGTCATGGAATTCAAAATTAAGAGCTCTGACTGCATAATCAAGATTCAAGAATAAGTTATTGTGTTGCTGTCACGTGTGAGTACCATCCTTTCAACTTTAGCATCATCTTTTGTATTTATGAAGATCAGTTGATACATGTGATAAGCCTGGTTGTAATTCAGGTAAAATTGCTGGTTAACTGAATATGAATGACACCCACTTATCCAGTTATTAACTCACTTTACTGGATTTCATTCACACCTACTTATCCAGTTACTAACTGACTTCGCCAAATTTGGTTCACATCATTGAATCAGCCTAAGCAGGCAAAATCCAGTGCTGTCTCAAGATGTGCGTAGTTTAGAGTTGAAGGCTTGTAAGACTGTAAAAAAGTAGTGCATGACATGAATTAGGAAATATGGTAGCCTAGGTACTTTACCCAAAAATAAATTCGCTTAGCTTATACTGAAATCCTAAACTTGAAGTTGGTCAAGGGGAGGTAATGATTTGTATCAGAGATGGATTAATGATTTGATCTGAAGTAGGTTTAAGGGAGGCAATGACAGAAATATGTGAGTTATCAGATTCTTTTGATTTTATGGGGGCACCTAATTATCCTGTTAATTGAGAACCAATTCCTTGCCCAGGCCTAACACATGAAATACACTGGTTTTGATCTCATCGATACATTCACCACTGTCAACTTTCTTCTGGTTGAAGTAAATACTGAGTGTCCTTTTCCATCAAGATGTTGTATAATCATTGTTAAAAAATTAGAAACATGAAGTGGTGTTCAGAAAAGACAAAAAATCTCTTTATTGAACCTTGGCTTCTCATTATTACATGTATGAATGACAGTTTGTACCATGTTATGAGAGCCTGTGAAAGAATTACAGCGGTATTTGTAAATTTGCAACAACATAGCATGCTCCTCAAGGGCTTGAGAAAGTCATTGCAAGCTGGTCTCTGCCTAGGTATGAGACTTATAGACCTTGTCGTTTTTTTTTTCTTTTTTTGTTGCGCTGGTGTGAGGAGGTATGAAATATGAACAAGAATTGCTTATATAAGATTTTGGGATAGTAATTGCTCAGAAGATCTTAATATTTGTCATTTTGATTTGGAAACTTTCATTCGTGCACATGGAATAATGAAAGGCCAAGTATGTTGAATTATTTGCTGCAGTATAATATATTTAGTTTGAGAATATGTTAAGAAATGTTTCTTTTGTTGTGTGATGGGTACCCTGCTACCGATTATTGGGGCAGGATGCTAAAAAACTGCCAACAAATGTCTTAAATATTTAGTGAATGAAAGTATGGATGTGTATAGCATTACTTAGTCTAGTTCAAGCCAAGGTGGGCTTATTTTATTGGATTGGATGAAATTCGTTTTACCATAAGGAAACTGGTCACTATCATTAAGTTTAAGCAGTTATAGTGATGTTTAAATTGAAGACAGATACGGTGCTTTTCAACTAATCCCTGTGTCCTGTAAAATATTCAGCAACACAGCATTGTTTTTGTTTAATGAATTTAATAAGGTTCCCTTAGCTATATGTCATGCCACTTGATCTGGCTGTGGCATGTATAATATACAACATATAGCATATTGAATTCACATCATAACTAACCCATGAAATAAACTTAGGGGCAGTGCAGATCAATAGTCAGTTACATTGCAGATCAGTAGGAGTTTGCCATGAAGAGGTTTATTGCTGAACAAATTAAGGAACATAGTTTAGAGTATCAGTATCTTCACTGGCTTTGACATGAACTCTGTATCCAAATTATATAATCTCAGCTGTGTTACTTTCTGAAGGGACAGCTAAGTATGGGCTAAAGGTATGTAGAAACCTGTACATGTCTCTCAGATCATGAATTTGTAAGATTTACGGGAGGGCAAAGTATCGTATCTGCCATTGATTTGAACAAACATTTATGAAATTTCTGGAACAGTGCGTGGTGCAAAATTCAGGCAAGTGCCCTGATAAATCCAACATTTGCAATGTCTTGCATCTAAGGGACAGTCCACATATGTGTTGACACATTTACTGGATCTAAGATCTGAAGGTCTATTTGTAATGTTGCATTGGTAAATATTTATCATTATTTCATATCAAGCAGGGCAAGGTTAAAGACGTTTTTCAGAATTATTGTTAGTCAATGCAGATTTACTGCACAATGATCTGGGTGTCAAGAAAGTTATGGGGGTGAGGGGATGGGGAAGAAAGAAAGGATTACTTATAAGAATGCTCATTATGTGTAATATGTTATGGCATGTCGAACTGTCTCCTTAAATCATAGTTTGGTGAGAGTAGTTGTGGAGTATGATGGAGGAGGCAGGACATGGTAAAGCTGAACACCTCATATTTTACTTCTCAACTGCTTCAAAGTTCTGGATTAACGATTTTTAGAACCAGATATGAAGTCTTCATATTTTGGGAGAAGGTTAAAATATGGATATCTCAAGCGCATTTTGTTTAGGTCAAACTGATTCAAGGAAGCAAGGTGGGTTGGCTGCTTGGTTATTGTGGGGGGGNGGGGGGGGGGATATTTATAGTGCATCTGAGCCAACTATCCTATTCAGAAACTATCCAACCATCCAAAAATATTGGGAACAAGTGTTCAGCTGTGTGATGTATCTTTCATGGAATGAGTTATGATTGAAATCACCATCCCCTGCTTGAAGGATTACACAATTATCTGACTGATGATGTGAGTTATTGCAATTTGAGGCATAGTGATTATTATTGAAGTAGGTGTTATACCATGAACTTTCTGAGCCCCAACTCCATGTAGTTGGCATTACTCAGCTTCACTGGTGATGCATTTACTTTTGTTTGATTATTCCCCTTTTATTTATTTTTTGTTTGTTTGATTATTCCCCTTCGATAGGAACAACCGCACATATCCCACCAGTATGTTTATGGGACTTGAATGTGAATTTTCTCATGTTCGGTACAAACATACAGGGTTATAACTGACATACAACTGATGTTTACATCATTGTATATTCATTTTCTTGCCATGGTTTGAAATCAAATCACCTGTTTTGAGGTGATTTTATAAAGCTGTTATTTCATGATTTAACTACAAGAATTGCTATAATTAACTGCATTCTGTCTGAGGTGATACAAACTTAACAGAATTAGTTATCAGGAAATTTTGTGGTAGTTCAAATTCTTAAATACTACATCATAGTCTTTGTAAGTTAAGAAAGCTTCAGATTCACAGCTCACATTGTATTAAATACTAAAAATTGTTAGCTGATCGTAAATTCGAATGTATAGAGAGAAATGTCAACAGAGACTTGACTTAAGAAGTTGATACAGACTTTATGATACTTGCTGTGCTTTGTTTAAAAAAAACTGCAATGGACATTTGTTTGTAAGTGTTATTAGTAAAAGCTGTATGTACATCATAAACATCAAAGCTGTTTTTGTCCATCAAGAATTTCAGCCAAGCCTACAGATATGTTACATCTTTGTTTACAGTTTATTAGGAATTGTAATGCTCATTTTTAGCATGTCATACAATATCTTTTTTTTTTCTCAGAGATAATGCTAAATGCTTTGTACTGATTTAAGGCTTTTTGAAATAAATGACATTTGAGTTGCCTGTTATTCAGTTTACAGCTTAACACTGTGCTTACCAGTTCTTGAGATATCAGTATCTACAATTCCCAATTTTTTTCACCATAGAGTCACAACATTGCAAGTATTCTAAAATAAGTCTGCTTTGGAAAGTAGGAAGGCACAGCATAGCTACTTCCAATTAATGAACAGGAGACCACTCGTCGAGACACAAAGATTATTATAACACCAAAGGACAAACTCATTACAGGAGTGGCCAAGATGAGAAAGCCTTTAAGGTGTTGAGATTTCGAAAGTGGCCAAAAAGTGGTAGTACAGAGGCTGTACTGAAAATTGAACATTTGCCAGAGTTGGTAAGCAAACTGTTAAACGATTTGTGCCAAACATGAATGGTAATGTGAATGCATTTTAATTTAGCTTTCTATGTAACAACCTTTTTTTATAGATCTGCTTCATTTATTCATTTTGATATGCTGCACAGGCATGCATACAGTTGGACCTCGTGACTTCAAATCTCATGTACTCAAAGAAAATCTGCATATTTTTGTATTGCTCTGGTCTGAGTAAATTATTTTCTGTATCAGAAAAGCCTCCTTTCTGTATCAGCAGAGTAACTTGTTTTCTATGTCAGAGTTTACACATTCAAGCATCTCACAACTTTGAAAATATGGAGTGGCCCCTTGTAGTTCAAGATGTGAGGTTCCACAGTATATTCAAATGGCCATAAAGAGAAAAATTAATAGAGCTTTACTTAATTTCAAAGTCTATGAACTTCACTAATTCAAACTGAACTTTTTGCATACATTAGCAGATCAATATAGTCTGCTAAATGCTACAACTTTTAATTATTTACTCGCTGTGGTTTTGTGACAACTGAAAAATAAGAACATATTCCACCCATAACATGCCTTAACATAGTGGTCCCATCATTAGCCATAAGGTTTCAAGTTGTTTTTAGCAGTGACAAAAAGTATAGCACCTAAATCAATGAAAGTTACAGCAATCATTAGTTTTATCTGTCTGTTAATGTGCATACAATTTCATTCAGGTTTTTTTATTCTTTTTTTTCTTTTAATTCTTAAAGTTGTGGGGACTTTGAAAAAAGCAAATCTTTTTTGGCCTTCTGGTGTATCTCTTCAGCTTTAATCAGGCACAAGTGGTTCTTTGGTTATGACCTAAGTTTCGCTCTATTTTCATCATTATGATGTACATCATGAAAATGAGGTTGACTATTTGTAGTCAAGCACAATTGCTGGGTGCTTTTAATTATATGATAAGCATATAAAGAACAGTTCATTGCAAGAATGCTGCGTAGTTCAGGAATAATACTTCTCCACATTTTATTCTTTCATCAAATGCAATTTTTTGGTGAACTTTAAAGACTGATTGATGTTTTACACCAGAATGAATAAATGTTAAGATTTTAAAAATTTAATAAAAAAATGTGGCTCCATCCCTGAACTCTATCCTTATTGTTATTGAATCTCCTGAATACTTTTGACTACATAATTTAGAATTTCTGTGTAACAGTATGGACAGGATAGTAGGAGGTGACTGTCTTTTACATTACATGTATTTTGAAACAGCATATACAGCACAAATCTTGTTTTTTAGATTCTAGCAAACAATTGAAATCACTGTATTCTGAATATTCAGAGTGTTCATAAGCTTTGCTAGTGTAAAATCATACCTATGAATGTTTCAAAGAGGGGTAATTTTATTGAAATGAGAAATAGCACAGTATTCATTTGTAATCAGAGTTTGATCTGCAGCTGAGACTTTTTGCTTGTGGGTCTGTACTTGCCATTTTCTTGGTTTGCTAAGTAATTTCGAGCAGATATTTTTACTTGCATGTTTTATTTTCTTGTCTCCCAGTGCCTGAGGGATTTATTTACCTGTGTGCATATATATATATATATATATATATTTACTTAGAGAGGGTTTTTTTCTTCCTCTGATCAAAACAAACTCCAGATTAAAAAGTGCTATTCACAAAACAATATTTTTTTTTATTTTTCTCTTTGTTTTATGTTAATTTAGTCCTTGAAGTGTTTGTTTAAGACTTATGAAAATAATGATTATATACCATTCAGAATTCTGGTCATTCGCACTGCTTCATGTATGGTTGCAGATTTAGGGAAGCTCATTTGTGATTGACAATTTTGAATTACGTGGAAAGGTTTCTGTATTCTTTGATTGTTTGGAGTTTCATAATGCATGTCATAATGTACACTCAGTTTACTCTGCAATCAGATACATGCATGAACATTTTGTGCAGGACTAGATTGATTTGTTATGACCCAGGGGCAGATAATGCAGCAGAACTTCCTGTGACCGATAAATGTTGTGGGAGTTTATTAGTCTGTGAGATGCATAGGGCCCTTAAGTGTCTTTAAAGGCACAGGGTCATTGGCAGCTGCCTTATCAGCTCCATGGTCAGTGTGGCTCTAAATTATGTTATTTTTAATATTGCTGCTTTCAGTATCATGTTTATATTTCTTGCTGGTTTACTGAGTTGCTGCTATTGTGTTTGATTTTATTGATGTTTTTTTTTTTTTTAAATGTATTTTTGATGTTGAAAATTCTAATGTTCAATACTGATTTCAAATTTTACATGTTGAAAATTTCATTTTTAAAGTTTTAATATCTGAATTGCATTTTACTTTTGCTAGAAATATCCAAGACATCATGGTGTTCTTTGAAAATCATTTTCATATTTCACTTTCTCTGGATGCAAATGAAAACATTTTATACTGTCCAGAATTTCAGTCATTTGCTGTATCTTGTTAAACCTATTCATATTACCGTATAATTATCCCTGACAGTTTACTAATATTAAAATTTGTGTGTGCATGTAACAAATTTGTTCTCCTACTCATAAATTATTATATGTATATGTTGCTTTCAGTGCTGAATTCAGTAGACTAGTTAACCCACCAGAATATTTTCACTGGGTTTATCTTTTATATTTGGGACCTTTTAGATTATCTGTAATCTTATGATAGAAAATGATGTGCTCTGACTGTTTAGAAACTTCATGTGGAGATCTGAATTTGAATTGGTCAGTTTAGTCATATCCCCCAAGCTGTATTCTTAAGCAGTAATAGCAAACAATGTTGGTGTGATGTCATCAAGTTGATTCGATGCCCTTAAATGAAATATATAAATATCCAGGTGAACTTCATCACTGACCTCAAGCCTATTGTAATTATTCCTCCTCTGCAAAATCAACTAAGATAAGGCATTTTAGCTGTGACGTAAGTACTCCTCATCAGAGATGCTAAACCTAGTTCAGGTTCCTCTAGCATGCTTAGTTAGTCCAAGAAAGTTTGTAAGATTATTTCAAAGCCCTTTGTATGATTTTTATTCATTGATAATATATCCATCTTGTGTGTACTGAAGTTTTGCAGCTTGTAGACTTGTCGAGAGGGTTTCATCAAAGGGGAAAAAAGTCTCAAGACATCTGCTAATTTGACATAACACGTATTAACCCATTTTCAATAAAGCATCCTGATGCAGCTGGCCATTGCAACCTCTTGGTGAAAATGGGTCAAGACGAACCTTTTGTAAACAGTCATATCTGTGCTTCCCCAATGGCTTGAGTCATATTTCGAGGTTTTGAGACTATGGGGAAAATGTTCTCATGGCAAAATGAGAACAGGGGTCCCATATATCCAGTATTTAACTGCAATTTTACCAGGAAAAACTTGGTGCATAATGATTTTATTTAATATGTCATATTGGGTTTTTATCTAATAAACAACATGGTATCCTTGCTCTATTTTCGCCCATGTCTGGCTTAAGCCATTATAGAAGCACAATGATGTTAATCCCTCTGTTGGTAAACACTTTGATCTTGATTATTACAGATATATATCAAATAATTTCTAAGAATTGTGTTGATTTTCAAATGCTCGTATTTGTTATAGTATACATAAATATACTCACTTTCTGAACACTAATGGCATGTATATAGTACACACTGTAGGTAATGTTGATAGATTCATACCACATTCCTCACCATACTTATGCCATTGTTAACGAGGTGTGCAAGTACTTCACAGTTCTTTCAGCCCGCTATATCGAGGCCCTAAAATATCAGCGTGATAATGTTGGGTTGAGAATAACAGGGTTCTCTCGACCAATTATCCCATATAAGTTTGTGTACGTTATATCTATTTTTTTAAGGTATGAAGATGCCAGTGTTTTTTTCACCTTTGGCAATATAAGATTTTACACCTCTCATAAACTTACCCAGGGGTCCCAAGCCAAAATACTTTCCAAATATGTTGTTTAGTTCTTCCTCCAAATTTTGACACACAGAAATATGCTCTTAAACCAATTAGACTTTGACAACTTCGACAGTGAAGTAGGCTATCTAATATTTTAGGCCTTTTCACTCAGTAAACAGGATAACCTTACCCACCTAGCAACAACCATAAAGTTGTGGCTCTAGTGGCTAAACCTCAGCTATTCTGAGTCTACTAATGTATTTGGACCTATCTAAGCCTTTGGAATTCAAATCCAAATCTTTCCCCTCCCCCAACTCCCCATGGCCAGTTTTCTGATTTTATATAGACTATTTAAAATTCCATATTTTTATGCCAGGTGCTATTGGCATCTTCATACCTTAATGCTTGAGCTTCCTTACTATATTGAAAAGTGATGCGGAATCACCTGGGAAAAGAATACAGTGGGAGTCAGAAAACCTAAACCAGTTAATCAGAAAAAGCTTTTTTATCTAACAGTAGTTGGAAGTCCTGCTTAGGTTTCAAAGATTCTTTAGAAGCTCAGTCTGCTTTATATGTAAAAGATATAGCTAGAATACCTTTTAATCAAAAATGTGTTGCTATTGTTGAAACAGGCGCCTTTTTTTATTCTGAAATAGGGTGTATCCAGAATAATTTGCCTGAACCTGTCAGTTTTGGTTTGAATGACTCCCACTGTATTTGATGAATGTGTAATTAGGGGTGTCTAACTTGTGCAAAAAGGCAAGCCATTTAAAACGTGAGTGCATGTTTCATCATAAGTGCATGACGATAAACAGTACAAATTATATAATAATATACTGTAGTAATAAAGATGATCATAGTCTGTGTAACTGATGGGCTGTTTTAATTTTTTGGCTGGCCATTATTTGGCCTGTGGGCCAGCGGGTGTGTCCCGTTGATGTGGGTATAACCACCTGTGTGTATCAATCATGACTCAAACTTTGTTACAGGTTTTCTCAAAATGGTGTTTCATGTTATACTGAATCCTGTCATTTTCAGCTTGCAAATTTGTTTGTCCTGTACTGTTCTTTTGCTACTTCTTTTCGAGAACAGGACTCAGTTCCAAAAGTTTGATTTATTTTATTAATCGATTGAACATGAACTCCAGCATACTAAGTTGTTTTGCGTCAAAAGAGGACCGTCCTAACGCCACACCGACGATGAAGAATTAGCACCATTGGTACCTCAGCGGTTTGATATAATGTTGGTTAGCATACTTCTTTTCTGATGCAGGCATTTCAGTTACAGAAATCTGCAGAACGCTTCAGTCATAGGGAAGGACGTGGGTGACTAGATGCTTTGAGTGCATCCGATTTCTTTCGTTTGTAAGTTTCACAAATCTGACGTGAGCAAGTTCTTAGTCCTGAAGCTTCATTTCCTGAATGTGGTTGAAGCATAATATGAACGCTTTGTCGCATGCATGGGATTTTGGCACATATTCAGCAAGAAAAGATTGAGACATACGTTGCGTCATGGATTCACACGTGAAATTTCTTAATGTGTATCGGCTGACGGTTTCAGATAAGAATTTCGATTTTGATTTGTTATACTGTTCGGGCTAATGAAAAGCGTGTTGAGAATCATGGACGTTGAACCGAATATCTAAAACTCTTTGGTTTGTCTGACACAAGATGACACCTATCATATTTTGTGAAGGATGAGGCAAAGTGGAATTTATGCAGGCCAAAACTGTTTTGTGTTTGAACTTGGGAATTTGCTGGAGGGAAGAATTTCGAAGTTTCTGCTGGCCTAAACTGCATTTTGCAATGTTGATGCCACCATGATTTGATAATGGGAAATGCAGCCAACTAGGAAAGAGAAAGAAGGGCTGAGTTCGACCTTCCTGGCAAAAGATTGAAATTAATTAAAAGCTGCTGCACCAGGGCCCAATTTTAGAAGTTATCTAGAAACGTTCAGAATCATATTACACAAATCACGATATTCATTTCTTCCTTCTTGTATTCCTACCTTTCTTCCTTCATCGTTCTTTCTTCTTCAGCTTATACGTCCTAAAAGCAAACATTACGGCATGTAACCGTCATACACTAGCAGAGGACATTTATTATTAGTCGTGATGTTAGTGGGATACCGAGAAGGCCGATTTCCTCATGAAGCCATAATAAAAATATCAGTTTTATACTCAACACATTGAGCGCCAACCAAAGAGCGGTATATGACCAACCTCTTGTGCACATACCAAAGAGCAGTATATAGCCAACATATTGGGCGTCGTATATTTCCAATAAATATTGGTTTTGCACTGTCTTTTAGGGATGGCATAGCCAGAGAGGAATGTATTTCTTCTGCTCTCAGTCGCGCCATGAGGGAAAAAAGGAGTGGGGGTGGGATCGTTGTAAAATGCCGCACATAGAATTGCAGGATGGAATTATGACTGGTGATCGCAAGGCGTATCAAGAATAATAATGTTTGAGTTAAAGCTACATCAAAAACATGCATCCTGATGATGTCATGCTGACACCAAAAAATGACGGCCCCACGTTTGTCAACCACTTTGCCAAATAGGCGGGCCTTAAGATTTCAGAATAATACAATTAATGCAGCAATTCATATTTGTTCAACAATTACTCCGCCTAAAAGCCAAGCCGAACTAGTCAAATCTTAAAAGATCCTTGCTGTTGACCTTGCGTGCTAAATTCGTGTCACCGCATCCGGAATTTAAATTCGCCAGACATGGGACAGTCTTTTTTCGATCACGTGATCTGCGAGCCAGGATGAGAATCAGAGATATGGCGCAGCCTGCGCCGCGGTTCAGA
>JAWQUT010000008.1:1670993-1673493 GCA_033807755.1 Ellobium chinense | reverse complement strand
CAGAGTTACTTCTTTAAAAAAGAACATCAAAGATTTTTGTGTGTGAAATGCCTTTTTTAAAAAATGAACCTATCTGAAATATATTGGTTGTTTTTTTTTTAATATAAATGTGAAAATAAATATATTTGTTCCCGAGACACCGTGTTACGTTTTTTTCTTTCTTTTTGTGCCCCTTCCTGTTGACATCATACCACATTTAACATCTCTTTTTCAGAATTCTCCTTATTTACTTGTTCACTTCGCTCTCATTTGTTGCGTTTTTCTACCTTCTTTACCTTTCGACGATCCTCTTTCGCTTCTTACACTTCACTGAAGACAACTTTGTGAGATTAATAATAGAGCAAAAGAGCATGCATAGAACAACTGGGTCCACGCACCCATGCACGCATCCACTCTCGCACACATACACGCACGCACGCCTACACATAACGACAAAAAGAATGCAACAACACGGTACACTGACAAGCAGGTACAGTGGACAATAATTTATGACATGTCACATAATTTTTAGATTACTTTAAACAGCAGTGATAAAGGAATATGTTTGGAACATGGGAACTTAAAAACGCTTTTTGTTTTAAAGTCGAAAACACAAAATTATGCATGACATACACTTTGACGCTGCTGTCAGCTTGGCCACTATGCATCCCTACGCTAACTAGCAATACGCACGGGTTGTCATACATCCTACAAGATGCAGTACATCTCTCTCCCCCTCCCCCGCTGTCTCTCTCTCTCTCTCTGACGTAAAGGAGTACAAAACAGATGAGAACGGAGCGGCCTTGCGACTTAATAAAAACATTAAGGTTTATAAATATTGTTTCCACGCTAATGCACGCTCACATGACTTCACAGTGTTATTAGCTTAGCAGGCTATATCGCACAAAGACTTTCTCAGCTGCTCCGGGAAGTATACCGTGCTGTTGTCACTTATGGGCACTAATCATTGGCATTCTGATAATGTCTTTCACTGCCTATTGCCAATTACCTACTTTATGACTGAATAGATTGAGGAACAGGTGAATTAAGTACTTTCTCAGGGCATTTACAAAAGTGACCATGACAGGAATGAAACCCACGACCTTTAGATTTTGAATCCAATGCTGTCAGCATTAGGCCAAATGCTCCACTTAAGATGTACCTTATCCAGTTCCCAGCAACTGAGAGGCTATGTCACATTATTTACTTTCAGCGACATCAATTGAATACTTCGTGATTCTCAGCAACCGGAGCTAATAGATTCACGTCAAGTTTTTGCTTTTCCTATTGTAATCGGGTCTACTGTTTACAAGAACAAATACGGTAGTTAGATCTCATGAAATTAACTCCCATGGGACCAGTCATTGACACTGATTTTGGCAGGAGTCCGAGTGTGAGTTCACTTTGATACAAAATCAAACTCATTTATAACGAAGATCTCTGAACACACCATTGATGCTGTTCCGTAAAATTCTGCGAGTCTCAAAAGGAAAGCCACGCCTGATCAGGCCTAAAGATAATTGAGATATATCTTACCATCATAGGCGTTACATTAACTCTGTATTCTCAACACTACTAAGGGTGCATTCAGCATCAACGCATTTATGTAATTCTTACGATGGTACAAGATTCCATCATTTAATGGGCAAACTCTACTATTGCTAAATATTCCCTTTTACCTTATGAAACAAGTTAGAGGGTCCCTTGAATGTTGTAATAGGCATATTTTACTGTGCAAAACACAGAACTTGAGAATAGGCTCATTATTAACAACAGGTTAGCTGTGTGAATTTTCAAAATCTCTGAAGTTCGAGGTCATGAAATCTTACTTTATCACGAACTTACTGTTAATACAAACAATCATATATACAAATCCCTGGACCATATTTTTAGAAGAATTTCGACGTTTATTACGAATGTATATTTTAGCGTACGTTATCACAAGGCCAAAACAGACATGGACATTAACATGGTATGTAATAAATGCATGAAATACAATACACTATCTGCCCATTTAATACAGTTTTTGACATCGAATCACCTTCACAAATTTATTCACTTGATAGTGTCATTCAAAATATACATTGCAATTTAATACTAAGATAATACACTCTTATTTCCATTCCAATACAATTTATATCAACTTAAAAATACATGAAGATGTGATTTATCATATTTCATCAACGGCAACTTTCAGCACTGGAGAAAGACAAATATAAAATATGATAAACAGTTCGTTATAATATAATACAATGTGTTTTCCAGAGATATATGATTACTAAATATCGACCAGAATTTAATATTTATTTTGCCAAATAGTATGGAGCGAAAGTTTGTCATACCCAGTACTGAGCTTTCCTCAAACAAAGACAAGTTGTACAATCCAATCCTCAAACTCAGAATTAAACGCTTGCTTTATCTGTCCCTGTGGACAATTATATGAATAAGAAGATGTGTGTAAACTTTTATTGCAGTAGCTTTGTTAATTCTGTTGTAATAGACATCCTTACTAGTGGAAGTT
>JAWQUT010000008.1:1653267-1670893 GCA_033807755.1 Ellobium chinense | reverse complement strand
TCATCGAGCAGCACAAGCAGTGGAGACAGCTGAACGGTGCGGCTTTGAAATTCTGCCCCACCCTCCGTACTCGCCGGATTTAGCTCCATCAGACTTCTGTCTCTTTCCAAACCTTAAGAAATCCATCAAAGGGCCCCGCTTTGAAGACATCACAGATGCGATTACTGCTGTTGAAGAATGGTTTGAGGCCCAATCTGACACATTTTACTCTCAAGGACTTTTGAAGGTCAAGGACAGATGGGAGAAATGTGTAACTCGGCATGGTGACTATGTAGAGAAGTAAATGTAAGTGTACCAAATTACAAGTCTTTGGGTTTATTCTATCACTGTCATGCTACGGACATATTGAACACCCCTCGTATTGACTATATTGCGAGCTTTCGATAATACTGTTTCTTCATGATTATTCAACAGATTTCCTCGGACGGGAACATGAAGTTTCTACATTCTTAACTGGTTAATAATAGGGCGTTAATAGGTCCGTTAGTACTTCAATATAAAATATGATGTTTGGACAGATCCTAATTTCTCGTTTTTCTCTGAACTTGCAAAAATAAATTGGTTTAAGAGAGGGAATCAGGAAGAGGGCGCCAAATTTTACCTTCTGGGTCCGATTTTACTTTTATTCCGCTACTAGTAATTCTAGCAGACTATCCATTTCGTCCCTAAAGTTTATTTTCCAGTCATTTCCACTGTTTATCTTCTTAAAGGTATCTGTTTGGTTAATACGTATTTCTGTTAATAAGTACACTTTTGGTGGGTCCGAGTTTTACGCAGTATCCATGCTCCGCTGTAGAGGCATGTTCCCTAGACAGATTAGCAAAAATACAGTGGGACCTTCTATACTGAAATTCTGGGAACCGTTCATAATTTCCAGTTTATGAAGTTATTCGAGACTGTGAGGAGCAGAGTGGCCTAATGGTTACGGCGTTGCACTCCAGATCTAAAGGTCCTGAGTTCGATTTCCGACCATGGTCATGTTGTAAGTGCCTTGGGAAAGCATTTCAATCACATTTTTCTCAGTCCACCCGTCTGTAAAATGGTTACCTGGCTGAAGGCAGTGGAAGATATTGTCAGAATGCTAGTGATCAGCGCCTATAAATGGCTGTGGCACTGTATGCTCCCCAGAGAGTCGAGAAAGTCCTAGAGCGATCAGGCCTGCTGGGGTAATAATAGTGTAAAGTCGCATTAGCGGGCATTAGCCTGGATATGAGACTTATAAACCGCATTATTATTATTATTAATAAAATTGACGCGGAATATTGGGGCTGTTTGCCAACTGAGCTACTTTCCAAAGAACCTAAGCAGTTGTCGAGTTCAAGAAAGTAGAGGCAATGATGTCCTAATCTATGTCGGCTGTGGCACTCCATTCTCCCACCCTCCTTTCGTAGAATATACAGCCAGCACTGCTTAATCGCATGTGATCGGGAGCATAGAGAAAATTCAATTGCGATTAAAAGGATGTGTGACTTTTATACAGAAATACAACAGTTAGTTATACAGCAGTAGATGCATTTACTCATTATTCGGATTGAGATTAAGCAGAATGAGCTAAAGTTGCTGAATTTCTCTTCCCTCCACTTTCTGCAAACTTGTCTTCAGGTGACTATTAGACATAAGACAGAGAGGGGGAGAGGAAGCGAGGGGGGGCATGGGGGAGGAGGGGAAAAAGAGTGTGAGGGCACTTTACAAAACCAACGAAATCCAGCGTTGTGAAATGTGTGTGTGTAGCAGGGGGTGAGAGGAGAAGGGTTGACAGTCTAACATATCTATTTCTCTCCTGGGAACATGTCATTTCGTCTTTTTCTTTTAAATAAAAAATCAACATCGAACGTGTGAGAAAGGCTAGCAAAAAGCCCTGTTTCAGCTAGTCATAAACACGTTCATTTTTCAAACCTTTCTATCACAGAAGCGACATTTTCTTTATTAGACAAACACATTTATATGTCTTGCAGCAAGTCAAAATAAGGCAGATGTCGCTAAACCAGGAACTGAGATATTACGCTCTGGTGAAAAGAGCCATCTAGTATCAGATATTTGTCTGCTGCGGAAATCGAGAATGAAATCTTCCTATATACAAAGACATTGATTCTATTGGCAAATGAAACATCAGTAACTGTGGGCAAATTTGAGTTTTTGTGAGGCATATTAGATGAATTAGACAGTATAAACTTCTTCATCGGTCCGATTTTCTCAGCTATTTTTCTCCACTGCATGAGATAACTTCCTGCTACTTCAAAAAAGCTATACCTCTGGCTAGAATATGCCAGGTCAGTTATATTTACTTGAAAAAAAGTACATTCATTACGCTTTCATGTCATACCTGCAACCTGATTTAGCCAAAAGACGACTTACGCCTCATTTTGACTGGCTGCTAGACATATAATTCTACATTATCTTTTTCAACAAAGTGCTGTCAAAAGCACCGAACACAACATTAAATATATTTTGGATACATATATTCACATAATTTTTCTCAAATGTTAAGGTATAAAGCAGGCAACAAATAGAGACTTTCATGTACCTGTTACACATACGATACATTAAATTGCGTAAAACAGCTATTCACTCCGTATTAATCTAGTAGCAAACGTTGCGTATGCTACAAGCCCGTGTTTTCAAAGGCCCTGTCCTAAATGTTTACGAGCTGTCTTTCTTGTGAAATGGGAGAATCCGAAATGAGATTTTTTCTTTACCAATATTTCTTTGGCGAGATTTGTGACCGCACTACAGAAAACGAGCGTCCGCGATGTGCAATTTGCATTCAACCCCCCCTCTCCCCCCCCCCCCCCCCNCCCCCCCCCTTTCCAAAAAAGTGTGAATTGAACACAAAATTTCTTTAGGGAGAGTAATTGATATTCGTTTCTATCTATCCCTCTTTTTCTACCTCCCTCTCTCTCTTTCTCTCTCTCTCTGACTGCAATATATGGTGGGGGAGGGGGGGGGAGATAGACACGAGCGGAATGCTGTCAGTCATTTACATCATCTGCGAATTTAAGTCATCACAAGACTCTCCTGTCACCACATACCACCAGGAAGGTCAAGCTGATGTACAAGAGAATAATAAATGACTGAACAGAAAACTGTGTGACATTTTCAGATCTAATAGAATGCCTCAAATTAAATTATTATAACCAAAGCACGTCATAAAATTGCTTTGTTCATCAGGAAGAAGAAAACTACTCACAAAGGCTTTAACCTTCCTATACTGGCTACTAGCCGGGAGTGAAAAGCCAAAAGATAAAAAAAAAATAACGGCACTGGCTTTGACTGGGTTTTCTTCCGCCTATGTCTNCCTCCCCCCACACACACATACACAGACACACAGACACACGCACACACACATACACATACCTGAAGCTCTGCCTCTCAGTCTCTTATTATTAAATGTCAATGATTATTGACACAGACAAATCGCTACCATTACATCCTTTCTCTCAACTCGACAACTTCCAGACACCCTTTAAACAATGTCGTGCCAACAAATTATACTGCAACGTTGTGAAAGTGGCTACTGTTCTCGAAAGCTCAAAAGTACAAATGGTCTAGATTTATACGTGCTGAAAAGCAACTGACCTTTCTTTCATTTCACGAGTGGTGCTGTTGCTACATTCATGATCACCATTAAATATATCAGCAATGTCCAGCCGTCAAAAAGATTATGTATTCAGTATTCACGATGGAAGTAAGAGTTTCCAACAAGTTTAAGACTTCCTACGGTATTAACCCTGGCAGCTGAATGTTAGCTAGATAAAGATTCCCCGCCCCATGTGATACCAGCTGTCAAATGACTGGTCTCTGGATATACCCGATTCGCATGGAACAGCCTGTCGAAGGTTCGACTCTAGAACATGGACATAGAGTTATATCTATTCATTTCCTTAATATAGGTGTGTTGATCATGTCATTTTTATTTTGTTTTTTTTTGTTCAGCCCTTCCTAGATATAAACGCATCGGGCTGATCCGCTTTGGATCTACTTTTTCATATCCATAGGCGAAAAACGGCAAAATCCTACTCAGCCAACTACGATAATATACTGCACCGCTGGTCATAGCTTCCGACTAGTCATAGCTTTAGTCCCATCTTCGAGACTTTGGCATGTCTGCTGAAACAAAAATACAATCCTGAATTGAGACAAAGAAACTTAAAAACGAAATAAGCTGAAGATTGGCAAAATCTACTTCGCGACCTAGATGGTGCGTTATTGGTCAGTGGTGATTACTCACTTGTGAGTGCCACGTGCTAGCACCAAACAGTACTTTAAGTACACTAATAATTACTTAAGTACACCGAATTGTCATTTTAAGTGAAAGAATGACGTACGAATGGTCATTATTCTTATTTCCACGGAACTCGAAAAGACTGTACAGCAAAGGAGATAACTCTGCAGTCTCACACAGTTTGAAGCAATGGTCCATCACAAAATAAAAAAAAACAAACAAACACAGAAAAGTCTCCCTAATGGGTAAACGCCATAGGCAAAAACGTAAGCATCTCTTTCACTCTCCCCCCTCTCCAAACGAACAACAACAACAACAACAACAACAACAACAACAACAACAACAACAATGCTCTACAAAATGACCAGCGCTAGATAAAATACCTAAAGCTGTTCATGATCCTCTTCTATTGTAATTACACTCCGCTTAATCACAACCGAACAGGAGCGAGGAAAACTTGCAGTTAAATAGTGAATGCAGTGAAGTAAGGCGGTTGCTACGTGACCTCTGCTTATTAACATTTTGGAAGTGTCACTCAAAATTTTACGATGAAGGGCCTTTTGAATAAGCCGAATCGTCTGTATAGCCATGAACTCCATAAACTGCCCATTCAATAATGTCTCTGATATGCGTGTGTAGTAATGCTTGTATACCGGAACAAACAGAACGCCAGGCTGTTATGCTTGGTTAACTCATTCAATCCGACAACGCCTACCAAGATTATGATTTACTTATTGTTTTGGGGCAACGAAATTTAGCTTTACAGTCGAAAATACGACCGGCAACCAGCCGTTACACAAAAAGAAGAGGTCACTACCACATTAATTCACAATTTCATCAAAAACTGTATATTCATAGCGCTAATTTGTGGCTTTCAAATCTCATCTTGATTATTCCTCATAGCCTGGATTGAAAGGTTAATGCACAGAAAACTTAGTTCATCAAAAAAACAGGTCACCTGGATTAACCAACAGACACCTAAAAGCAAAGTGAACCAAGGAATGGCTTTTTTTTTCCACGCGTTACAGTCCCTATCGTAATTCTCATAAATACTCAAGGCAAGTCTCGTTACAAGACTTGGAGAAGTAGGAGATTGTGAACAAATTTAGCGTAGATTTAACACTATACGAAATTGAGAGGCCAAATTTTCTCAAATCCTCAGCCCGTTGGGATGGTTCAGTGAAGTGCGCATCTCAGGTAACCCAATCATAAATCACACTAAACCCCTTCGCTAAGTATGTTGCACATTTATTGGTACCTTCCAGAAGTAGCCTTCCGACATACTAGTACTTCATATTTCTTACATAATGAATTACTATATTACTACCGATGGGCTAATGAACTCACGTAACTTGTGAGTGACATCAGTAGTTGAAAAACATGAAGTGGTGAAGAGGTTACGGGTATAATGAAGTTAAATGTAAGTACACTGTACATGTATGTACAAAACTATGAGATCATTTTTTTTTATACTTCCAGCCCGCTGGGTTGGTTAACAGTAGATCTCAGACAACCCAACCATAAATCATTCGTAGTAGCTGACAGCAACATGTTATGTGGGGGATACGCAAATGTTCATAAAATAATGATATGAAATTATTATATATATAACGTAGATCCTCTTTCATTTTAATGTTATTACATGTACAAAAGCATGGGTGACAACGGCGACAATGAACAACAATTTTGACAACATCGAACAATATTTCACTATAATCTCGTCGATTCAAATATAAAATTATCATGTGGTAGATCTAGATTTTATGACTGATCGTACCACACGTTCTCCAGCAGTCTTTAGGAGAATACAGAGCCGTTTTTCCCCTTTTTTTCTCGGCGTCCATCCAGAATTTCATGCAATATCTGGCAATGCAGAAGTGGTTGGTTATTCTGAAAAACATTCTTCACAGGAACTCTCCGAGAATTGTGAACTCTGGTGGTCTTCATGAATGAAGTCATGATAATATACTAAGTTCCTACTACAACCATTCAGGTAGTACTTCGATGTGCTCAGAACATACTTGGTTACTGCAGGGCCAGTGTTCTTCTGCTTTAACCCTATGAGCCGTGGTTCATATGCCTTATTTTCGCTTGTTACCATACTCTTGAGATAGAGCCCTAGAACCATCATTATTTATGTTACTTCCTAAATAATGTGGCAACTTGTCCAGCGGTGTAGTAAATTCTGAGCTATCGGCTCTTGGGATACAAGCAAAGAACTAACCCTTGGTAACAAGGCTACGGGCTCAAAGGGTTAACAAATAGTTAACTCCATTATCACCTAGAGGGTTTCTAACTGTAACACATTATCATGCCCCTTTGTTCTCCACTGTCTGTAGCATACCATGTTCATATTTAAGTATGCACCACACGTATTCATCTTTCATGAAAACAAGAATTAATTAACCAGCTTCCATTCATTGCTCCAAATTGCAGTGTAGTCCATTGAAATATCTATTCGTCAATTCTAAAACAAAACAGGAGTGCCACGAGTTATTTTGCTGCACCCAGCTCAGATGAACGTTCTCCATGCAAGATGTTTGGCGCAAATTCGACTGAAGCAGTTCGTTTTGAAAACAAAGTGACACTCCCCAATCCAAAGACTGCCTTTTTGCCATAAAGGATAGGTCTGTCTTCCTGACATAATGCAGGATGATGAATATGAAAGGCAAGAAGGGGGTCGGTCATTGATTGTCCGTTGTAAAAAGAAGACAGAAATAGTAGCAACAGCATTTTTCAATACGCCATATAATATTCGCATTGCCACTTTGGCAAATGAGTATGAGCACTTGTCAGGGTAGACGCATTCTTTGTAGGATTGATTATGCTTGATAAATGAGCATGTGAGGAGAAGGCTAAGATTAAACAGATTCTCCATTCATAATCTTGTCTCCTTCCATAATATGGAGGTCTCGGAAGGCGGGGTAGCTGACGTCATGAGCGCGTAACATCCGGGTGGCGCTGTGGGTACTGTTGTTACTGTTGGTGTGATTGGTGTGGTGACGCACCATCCGGGAACTGTGGAACCACGTGCTCTCGTGATGCAGGGGCGTGTTCTGGCGTTTGTGGCAGGCGAACACATTTCGGAACTCCTTCTTGAATTTCACTGAAAAATAAACAAACATGAACTTTTACCCAAACAGGAACTTGTAAATACCTTGTGCTCAGAGATCCAACAATTGGGGAAAAAATATGCGGATACTATACCATGGCATACAGCCAAAGGGCTAATATCCATTCTAGATTAGAGTGTAGAAAAGCAGAGCAGAGCAGAGCAGTACAGAGCAGAGCAGAGCAGAGCAGTACAGAGCAGTGCAGAGCAGTACAGAGCAGTACAGAGCAGTACAGAGCAGAGCAGAGCAGTCAGAGCAGACCAGTACAGAGCAGTGCAGAGCAGTACAGAGCAGAGCAGTACAGAGCAGTGCAGAGCAGTACAGAGCAGAGCAAAGCAGTGCAGAGCAGTAAAGAGCAGAGCAGGGCAGTACAGAGCAGAGCAGTACAGAGCAGAGCAGTACAGAGCAGAGCAGTACAGAGCAGAGCCGAGCAGAGCAGAGCAGAGCAGTGCAGTGCAGAGCAGAGCAGAGCAGTACAGAGCAGTACAGAGCAGTGCAGTACAGAGCAGAGCAGAGAAGTACAGAGCAGTGCAGTGCAGAGCAGAGCAGTACAGAGCAGTACAGAGCAGAGCAGAGCAGAGCAGAGCAGTGCAGTGCAGAGCAGAGGAGAGCAGAGCAGAGCAGTACAGAGCAGAGCAGTGCAGTGCAGAGCAGAGCAGTACAGAGCAGAGCAGTGCAGTGCAGAGCAGAGCAGAGCAGAGCAGTGCAGAGCAGAGCAGTACAGAGCAGAGCAGTTCAGAGCAGTACAGAGCAGAGCAGTACAGAGCAGAGCAGTGCAGTGCAGAGCAGAGCAGTACAGAGCAGAGCAGTACAGAGCAGAGCAGTACAGAGCAGAGCAAAATCGGGAAATAGCTTAACCTCTCTGTGACCGTGCTATGCTTCCATTAGTTTATGTTTTCGGGCAAAAAACTGTCTACAAAATGATAAACTATATTCCTGAAAGATTGTGGCGAGAGCTCTGACAGCTAATATATCTTTCCACAGATCAATAGAAAGTTTATATGCTCTGTGAATGCCTTGATCTGTTTTCATCCAATGTTTACTGGGTACTGTATCCAACTGTTTACTTGTTTTTCAGTCATAAAACAAGTAATCAACAAAACCAATGGACTTGTTGAACATAAACTGTTTATGATCTGTTCGTATCTGTCCCGCCATTTGCTACATGTAATTTTGACCGCCCTCATACCGTCAAGCACCGTCTGGGCATGCATAATAAAAACGTGTTAAAAAACTTGTAAAGCCTTTGATACTGGTTTTCATAAATTGCAAAAAAACAAGCCCTAACTGTCTTATCGCCAAAAGCGCAAAACCGAATTTGACTCTCTTGCCCCAAAAATTTACGTCTCCAGCAACTAATTCAGACCAAATTCTGCTATACAGTGTTCATGCACAGGGCCGGATTAAGATGGTTCAAGGCACTCAGGGCCCCGTGGCAATGAATGCTCCGTTTTCGTCAGCGATGGACGAGAAGGAGGATTTCACTAATTCCCCAAATCGTATCTCAATCTATGTTCGAAGAATTTGGCCCAACTTCACCACCATGTTGGAGCCAACACTCAAGCACATGGAGAAAAAAAGCCTTCCGTCGTCTTTTATAGAATATATAGTTTTATAGACTATACACTGAGAACTATAACAGCTCTAGATAAATTCAGTTGGATAAAATTAGTTAAACCTAGAGAACGCGACAGAATACCATACAACAGACTGACATTTCTGGCCATTCTGAAAACATTTCCTCTTTGCAGGCTAAGAGTGTGACCAAACTTATCAGAGGGTGGACCCGTTTTGTATTAAATGACCTAGTGAGGACTAAATCTGAGAGACACATGCATGTTCCAACACACTACATATCGAGAGCTGAGCGCAGCAAGTAGATATCTCCACTTTGACGACTTTTGGGAGCATCGAATTTCACAGATTTAAATATGAATATGAACTTTTTTTTTTTAATCTCTCAAATATACATTTAATGACATTGCGTTTGAGGTAACCGTATGTCTAAAATGTTTGATACTCAGTCAGCAGGTGAAAGACGATAAAATGCTTAAATAAATGGTCAAAAGGTCAATTTTCTCAAAAAGTAGAAATATCTACTTGTAGCTCTCAGTCCTCGATATTATGTTGGCAGAAAATAAAATCCATAATTTGAACGTTTAGTAACATCATTATTTCAATCTTATGCAGTCGAATTCTAGCACACGTTAGAGGATGAATACCATCTGCAAATTTCAGATTTAGGCACCGTGGTTATAAATCATTGCCGAAAAATTACAAACACATGTCTATCTGTAGAGGGCTCGATGCACGTTATGTTTTGACATATCGTCGGTCTTCGCATAGGACCGGCCAGGCTGACTTTACGTCATATATAAACGTGACGTAGTGGGATCTAAATCTGTGAGACACATGTATGTTCCATCACCATGAGCTCCAATGAGTAACTATAACATATAATATATGTTTTTTTTAGTTTTACGGTATTTACTGTAATAAAAGTATAGATCTAGACTAGAACGATGGAACTTGCAACAATTACAGATTCCATCTGCCTGTTTCTGTGCCTAAAATTTCACCCCTGTTCCTTTTTTAAGTCTTGACGTTACTGGACACGAAATCAAGTAAAACTTCTCTTCTTTTTTTCTTCTTTTTGACTCCACCCGGGATATACTTTAAAATGACTTCCCAGACTATGTTTTTCAGCTTTGGCAGGTTACATTTTGACCCACCCGAAACATTTTGGCACCTAAGCTCCAGTCAAGCCTGGTCAAGCCAGGTCAAGCCAGGTCAAGCCAGGTCAAGCCAGGTCAAAATACTCACCACTCATGAAGTTGTAGATGAGCGGGTTGATGGCGCTGTTGAAGTAGCACAGCCAGTAAGCAAACATGAACATGATGGGCAAGATATGCGAGTCGTTCAGAGAGTGCAGGTAGCCCAGTTTTCTGAGGAATATACGTATAGATCTATTTATAACTTGCCAATAATATCCATGCAATTTGCGGGTATAAATGGGACAAACACACATATAAAGATATATACCTTACAACGAAATCGACACAACACATAAAACTTTCATCTCCCCCAAGACAGGCGAAGGTTCTTCCCCCAGCTGACGTTCCTGATTTCTTTTCAACGAATCAAAACAAGACATACCCGGAGCTCCTTATGGCTCTAAACACGACTACTGTAAGCGATGGGAATTACTTCAGATAATAAAATAATTAAAAAGAATTAAAGAAAATGTGTTGATTCCACGTGTCTAAATTCAAGCAGGAACATACGGTATTCATCCCTAGTGAAGGTAAAAAAAGTCAGTCTCTCATTTCCATCTTATAGATAGCCAGTGATAGACGAATAGAGGAGATGGACAGAGCAAGAAAGGAGAGATGGAAAGAATCAGTTAGACAAATAATAACTGACGGACCCCGTGGGAGCTGTTGAGAATATGGATTGAGCAAGTCTGAATGGGATCGTTTTGCAATGGTGCCGAATTGTAAACAACAACAACAACAACAACAACAACAACAAAACAACAACAACAACAACAACAACAACAACAACAACAACAACAACAACAACACTTCCACCATCACCACCACCGCCAGCAACAACAGCAATAACAACAACAGCAACAACAATAACAACAACACTTCCACCATCACCACCACCACCACCGCCAGCAACAACAGCAATAACAACAACAGTAACAACAACAACAACAACAACAACAACAAAAACAACATCGCTGAGGTTTTTAGTCAAAGCCACAAGACGTCATTACAATAAACTAAAGAATTTTTCCAGAAAGTGACTAACTACTACCTCTACTACTACGACAAAGTTTGAAAACATTAGTTTGCACTAACAACAGCACTGGCGTCATTAACTTCAATTCATTTCATCATCATTGGCATTCGTCATTATATGCCCTCCCCCACCAAAAAAAAAACAACCAAAAAATGAGAGATTATCATAAATATACCTTATATGTATACTGTGAGGAATGGGAATCCAAGCGACCACTGTCATAAATAAACTATTCCCATAAAGAGCACAAAATGATATTACCTTTAAAATTGTGATTGTCATTTTATTAGGATAAATCTAAATAATCAAATCTGAATCAGAGAATCGATCCAAAATATAGCTTCATTTCAGAATTATGAAAACAACAACAACAACAACACCACCACCACCATCATCACAACAACAACAACAACAACAACAACAACAACAACAAAAAGCAGCAAGAGCAACAACAACAACAACAACAACAACAACAACAAAATCTTGTTTGGTGTAAAATAAGTCACTGTCATCAAGCAGTTTGCCGGAAAAGTATGAACAGGCCAAAGGTAAATAATATGATGAACAGGGCAGAGAATAAAAATCTATTTCTTGTCGCCGTTCTGCACGATAAACAAAAGAACGGGTATTACCACAAGGTAAAGGCAGTAAACAAAAGCTACTCTCCAAAGGAAATGGCCAAAAAATGGCTCGAAGGAGCTAGGTATGACTAATTATCAAGACAGACATAAATCAAAACGGGCAAGTTTCACTGAAACGAATGCAAAAGGCAGCCATTTTGTACCGGAATGAACCATGACGCATTCGCATGCTCGGAGCTGTTTTCACGATTTCCTGTCACTTCTAGCTTGTCATATCTAGGCTAGGATCATTGTGTAGTAGTAAAGTCAACTCCGCTTATTCGCAAATTCAAGGGAAACGACAATGCTCTTCCAGCAAGCACTTTCCGTAGTAAGCCCTAAAAAGTGCGGTCTCGAAGCCAGTGTGCAGTGTCAAAGGAAGAAGAAAAGTAAAAGGAAGAAGAAAAGTAAAAGGAAGAAGAAAAGTCAAAAAACCAAAGGAAGAAGAAAAGTCAAAGGAAAAAGAAAAACACAAGTTCAGAGTGACCATTGTAAGTGTCAAGGAGTACACAACAACAACAACAAAACAACTGCTATCAGCCACCGGCATCGCACTTTTCGCCAAGGGAATGCATGACTTGATCTAGCCTTAAGCTACTTATGAGACTTTGAGAGCGTCTTTATATGTTACTTTTGACTTTGAGCGGATTGTTTGTTTTCCACTTTTCATGTGAAAAATACCTTCCTTCTCCCTCTTCCTTTCTCTCTCTCCCTTCCTCCTTTTCTCTCTCTCTCTCGCCCTTTTTGTTTTTGTTTCTATTTTCATTTTTTTTTTTTTTGCAAGTTCAATGTGCGATAAAGGGAAAAAGTACGATAAAGCGATTTGTTGTCAAACGGTGTCGGTTATTATTTATTTCCCCTTTGTTCACGACGGAACTTGTACCTCTTGAAAATATAAATCAGTGGTCTAAGTTCATTTCCTCTTCCCCCNGTCTTTTTTGTTCAAGCTCATGCAGTTGGGAAACTGCAGTTGCAATAAAAAAAAATTGGATCTTCACTTTGTTCAAGCCGCTTTACTGCTGGTTTAATTCATTTCGCTTAGCATCCGGCGCCACCCGTCAGAACGTGATTTTTGCTCAAGAAATTCTCAGGCCAAGAGAGCTGAACCGAGGCAGATGGCCTGGAACTTCTGTGAGACAGTCAGACTAGAACTCCACGTATTGAGGTATCTGATTGGCTGATGAAACCTCTTACGGCTTCCTTTCATTAGCTGATACACCTTACACTTCCGGGTTCATCCGAAACACAACATCCGAAAGACAAGTAATATCAAACAAAACTTATTAATCAAACAAAACCATACAAACTTATTGATCTTGTCAAATTAAAACAAAACTGAATCATTACTGGTGCGGTCTGAAGCATTCTCTTCATTGTCTGGCATTGGCTGCTCACTTCCGGGTTTATTATTAAGTAAACTGCCATCCAAGCAGGAACATTAACCTCCATATTCACAACATCTGAGTCGTAGAATGGGAGAACATCCTTGGCTGAACTATATTAAACATTTACTACGAAAGTTAACTACGTCTGGTATTATGAAGGTAATGTTGAAATGTGCAATATCGGGTAATTATAGTTTCTGTAACAGTATAGCAGTCTATGTAAGTGCGAGGTATGAAACTAACAGTACATGTACATGTACATATGGATGGAATAACTTATAATATTAGATTGTTAAAGAATGAAAGAGTTATTGATTTGCCTATGAAACCGCAAGCGGTGAGAGAGGGAAGCGAATAAGATCTGCGGTGAGAGAGGGAAGCGAATAAGATCTGGACAAATCGGTTACCGTTATAGATATATGTTTCTTTCTTTCTTTCCTTCTTTCTTTACTCTCTTCCCATCTTTCTTCTTTCTTACTTTCTTTCTTCCATTATTATGAATTTTGATTCATGCCATGTATTATCGAGAATATTGGCTACTAGCCTAAATAAAGCTTTGAACTTGAACTTGCTCAAATGAAAAGGAGAATAGATGATATCTTCGTGCAGTTCTGCCGAGCAGAATGCAGGGTGAGTAATAAAGGAAAGCATTATTTTTTAAAAAGAATGGAGAGTGGAAACTTTTTAAAATCTTTTGGAACCTGCTAACACCTAGGCTTTTATTAAATTTACGACCGGCAATCATAAACTGCCAGTGTAAAAGGGGACGGTACCAAAATATTGAATATCAGAATGTTATGATTTCTCAACTATGTGCACGGGATGTAGGTAATCAAGTTCTTTACTTATTATGTTGGCCCAGATATGCTAAAGAGCGGAAAAAAGTTATTGCTTAGAAAGTTATCACAAAACCCAAGTAAACCCAAATTCTTAAATATGTTAAAATCCACTGATATGGAAGTATTAGAATTAGTCTGTCGACTAATAACCATCGCAATGAAGAAGTTTAAATAGTGACTTTTTATTTCTGATTAACTGTATAATGTAAAGTTTAGTGTTGCTTTAAGTATATATATACCCGCCATCGTCACTGTTATTAATTTATGCTGTTGTTCATTAATTATTTTGTAATTACTATTGGATGCCCATATATCGTTGTGATATGAGCTTAATAACATTTCTTGAATCTTAAACAAACAACACGAGTCGCTATACGCTGGCTCAGTTTTCACTGGATTAAGTCCATCTATAGAAAAAAATCTTATCAAATACTTCAACAGCCATCAAGGCGAAGTCATCCCAAATGCATTTTAACCCTCAAAGACCCGCTGTGCCGTATATGGCACATAAGCTTGATGTTTCCGCAACAAGTGAAATGTGAACATAACTCCTCAAAGATCCAGCATATAGTGGGACATATTACTACATTACAATTAATAAATAGTCTGTATAAACCTATAAAAAAAAAATTCGAAGAGATGGAAACCGTTTACTCAATAAAACATTAAAAAGAACCGGCTCTTCACTATATTAACTTATATAATCTTGGGATTAGAGAGTTAACTTAAAAATATCTTGTAATCTTGAACCTGATATTGCCATCTTCCTTTATGAAGGGGAATATCATCTGTCGCAAGTTACTAGGTAAAGTCATGAAATGCAGAGTAAATTGGATTAAATGTCTGGTTTTCCTCATTTATAAAATTTTAAGATTTTTCTCCCACGAAATATGCCTCAACATAGTAAGCTTACATTGATAGACGTAGGTAAAACAAAAATGACTCTCGCATATGATCAGAGAGACAATATTGCGACCATTCCACATAATAAAGTTGTAACGTTAACTTTTCAAAGAAACTAAATAAACAACTCTCGTGCATGATCAATCTACATAATACTATTTCCGCAAAGAAACTGAACTCCGTCACCCCTCCCCCATCCTCAAAAAGAAATGTGAACGATATCGACCATCCAGATCATTATAAAGGCAGTAAAGGAAGGTAATGCTCCCGTAAACCATGCGTGGAGCTTTTATCTAAACAGCTGCCAACGGAGAGACAACGAGGGGTCAAAAGGGGGCAAGAATATGGTCATAAATCTCAGAACCAGCATTCGGAATGCTAAAGACGGACATCAAAGGTGATGAATGTCAGTCTAAAGACTCTACTGGCACCGGAAGGCCAAGTGAAGACATAGATCGTTAAGCCACCTTTGAAATCCGCTGTCTGCTTCTACGAGGTAACAGGTGCATAGTGGGGGTTCAGCATGAGGCAGAGGAAAAAAAAACAACCCACAAACTTGGAAAAAAAAACGTAGGGGAAAAAAAGATGATAAACAGGCAAGAAGAGCACTGCACATTATCATCATTAGTATCATCTTTATCATTAAATTAGAGAGCTTTTGTTTCAAGTTCGGATCTCTTACGGAGAGTTATGGCAAAGGTACGCATGCGCATATGGGACTTTAGGTGTTACGATAATAGAGTACGCTGCGAACAGATGATCAGAAAATATTATAGATTCCACGATGAATGACAAACTAATGACTTCCAAACCTGCTTAAAGGGAAATCATAATCGCCATCATCAACCCCTGAATTCTAAAAGACATGACGGAAGAATTCCAGATATTAAGAATTAAAAAAATGCCTTCTTCAGGCATACTAAATGATAATCATCATAACTCATCATCATCATTATCTTTATTATCATTATACTGATAAATTAAGGACGAAATTCACATGCATGAAAACAACCCCAATAGCTCTCTCGCTCCCCTACCATAAAATGCGCTTGAGTAAGGAATAAATTTAATGTACTGTGAATGTGTTTATATGACTGAGTACTGAGTGAGAGTGGCTTCATATCTGTAAGGTAGAAAGGGTGTATACGAGAGGTGAAAGGTAATATGTGTATGTGTGTGTTAATGTATGTGTTGGTCGGAACGAACACGTTTGCAGTTTATTGTTTGAATTGTTTGATTATCCATATGTTACCATATAACCTGGGTTCAAATGAAAAAAATGAAAGCGAAATTGAACATTAAAAGAACTTAAAGACCCGCTCCGGGGTATAAAAAGGAGATGGGAATAATAATAGAACATTTCATTCATTTGAAGCTCAGTCTCATGCTTCTCTTCAGAGTGTTGTTTTTAAGAATGTAACGAGTAAAACATTTCATACTGCATAGAAATGTTGCAGATGACTAGTGTACTCTCCCTCTGAACTCTCCCTCTCTTACGTAAAGAAACTATAATAATGTCTAGTATTTGAAATATCAAAACAAATCCATCTAAGTCGAGGCAGTGTCTACATCCGTTTATGCCGTCTCAGGACAAAAAGGCACATATTAAGCACTATGAGTTATAATGCATATGTGCCTTTTTGTAATAACATGGCAGATTTGAAGGCGGACTTTGCCTTCCGTCTTCCAACGGTAAAAATCGGATGGCGCAACTTTAAGTCTGTAACACTATGTCTGCGGGAGGTGTCTGTCCCATGTGAGCCCTATTTTCAACAATGACTGCTCCCGCATAGGACCTCTATTTCTGTCACACCGGATGTTGTGCACGACGTCTGCGCCTGGTTGTCCACAAACCTGACATTGAAAAGAGGTGGCACGCGGACACGAGGAAAATTAAAGCCGATAATGTGCCATCCTGCTGACGTTGGTCAGAACTGTTTGCTCAGCTGGTTCAGTTCCATAACTTCAGCTGGAACCTAACTCCACCATAGTCACGGAGTTCCGTAATAATATTCTAATCACTCCTTCCATTCTGAATTAGCCAAATCTCGCACTACAAACAATAACAGTAACATGATCTTGGAGACTGCACCGTAAACAATGACATTCACGTAGAGCTAACTGGTTGTTTCGTAATTATAAGGAAGCAGAGAAAGACTGTTCAAGGACTGGTGTTTGAATTGCTGGATTGAGACGACAGAATAGAAAAAAATATTGTTTTGATAAAAGTTGGGCATGACCTCTCTATCTGTTGACGGCAGTTAGGAGACAAAAGTGCGTTTGTCTTGCAACAAGTCAAAATGAGGCTTAAGTCGGTTTTTACTTACATCAAATTTAGCATGATATGATTTTATGATATGTGTATGATTAGGTGAAAAACGTATAACTTAACATGACGTCTGGTGCGAGATACAGTTGTCTGAAATGGCAGGGAATCACCCCATGCAATGGGGAAAAAAATGTTTATCATAAAAGTAATCTAACCTGCCGCATAAAATCTCAAATTTTTACCCACTATTTCCAACCATTCACCCATGAAATCAATATTTTGTTTGTACAGAAATTATTTTACTCTAGATCTTTTGCAAAATGCAAAAATTCTCTACATAAATCAGATCTGATATACGAGGTTCTAAAGTTGATTGGGATCATGAATTTGATTGGCTGTGAGACATACACTTTTTTATTTCTTGCGATAGAGCTTTGAGTGATGGGGCACCTCCCCACCCCCCCC
>JAWQUT010000008.1:1634908-1649480 GCA_033807755.1 Ellobium chinense | reverse complement strand
CCTCCCAAACACCAACACACTCACCCAAGATATCCCGATTATAAAGATATTAGCCAGATATCCGTGTCAACACGAAGCCTTCAAAGATGAATCCTGATGTCTTTGGTATCAGCAGTACACCAGCCTCTAGATCATTACTTGTCAACGGCTCGTGCCTAGTGGCAATTATGTCCATGTAAAGATAACAATACGACCAGATTCAAGCGCCATGGTTGGGCATGATAACTTAGAAAGCACGCAGCTGCTGTGTGTAACGTCACAAAATGTACGCTATTTCCTGAAAAGGATCGGCAGCACCAGACCTCCTACTAGTCCAACATACTTAACAATCTGAGTAGGCAAATTATTTTGGTTACTGACATCACGAAAAAGAAGACAAATTAAACAGGATCCCAAGCACTGGGTTGACAAATTTATCAAGTTAGTATGGGTGCGGGTTTCCGTTTAACCTCTCGTATGTTCTACATTTAACCAGATCAAATTGATACGTGCGTGGGAGGCTTAGAATTGAGTTGCATTTTCGCACACGGCATTGTCATGAACTCTTACGAAACCCAGAACTTGGGCAAATGTATGCAGCACATAAGGGTACTCCCGCCTAAAACTTGGCTTAGGGTAAGAAAAAGGGTTAAGGGTAGGGTTAAAGAAAAACATCAGATTTGGGACAGTCCCTAAACATTATCATTGTTTAGGAACTGTCTCATGTATGTTTTCTCTTTTCCAATCCTGTCCCTAACTCTAAACCAAGCTCTGTGCGGAAGTGTCCTGAAATACTGCACACAAAGATAGTCAAACAATCGGATATATGCGGTGCCAATGTCAAGCGACCTGAGTATGCATTAAGCTAAGATTTAGGTTTATGCATGATTTAAGGGCAATACCACATGACTCTGCCAAAGACCTATGTTAATGATCAGGGATAGTGGAAGTCCAGCAAATTTCTTAAACAAAGTCCAGAAGCTGAAAACCCAGAATAATATAATATGAATGATGATTGGCTGGAGGGATAGCTTGCCGTGTGCAAAAATGCCACCTTCCACTGATCCTGCATTGCTGGGTTGCATCACAGAATAGAAAAAGTGACTGCAGCTCATTGGTCGTAAGAGATTATTCTGTGTGTCGCACTGCACCGACTTTGAACACAAAATTGAAAACTAAAGACCCTCAGGGTCTGATTCCTGCTGAAACAGCAAATGGTTCACAGAGTACATAACTGTGAAGTCAGAAGTATACCAGCGGGCTCGGACAGATTTATCACACTGTCTTTTCTCAAGGTTTTCAATTAAGCATGTGGTCTTACAACATTACATTCCCAACTATGTCCTCTTTGTCGATTCTGCAAATACTTACTCTGTCCTTCTCTCCAGAAACAACTTTTCTTTTCTAGTGTCCTAAAGTAGTTTGGTTTTGCTATTCAGTCTGGTCTTCATGTCCATCCTCCCATACCCCTTCTTTAAGTGTCCTGAAATACTGCCCACGAAGGAATTCAAACAGTCAGATATACGCGGTGCCAGTCTCAAGCGACCTAAGTATGCATTAAGTTAAAATTAAGATTTATGCATGACATAAGGGCAAAACCACCGGACTCTGCCAAAGGCTTATGTTAATAATGAGGGGAAGGGGTCGAACCCTGGAAAGTACGGCGGATTTCTTAAACAAAGTCGAGAAGCTGACATACCCCGAATAATATACGCACGATGATTGGCGAGAGGTATAGCGTTCTGTGTGCAAATGCCACCTCCCACTGATCCTGTACGGCTAAAGTTGCATCACAGAAGAGACAAAGTCACTGCAGTTCATTGGTCGTAAACGATTATTCTGAAAGTCGCACTGCATTGGCTATGAACGCAAACATGAAAATTAAGGTCCTCGGAATCTGGCCCTTGCAGGCACAAGAAGACGATCACAGAGTACATAATTTACATAATTATGATGTCAGGAGCATGCCAGCGGTCTCAGACAAATCTATCACACTGTCTCTGCCCAGGGTTTTCAGTATAAGCCTGTGGACATCCAACACTATGCCAGCACCTACGTCTCCTCTGTGGATACCGCAAGTACTTGCCCGTTTCTTCTCTCCAGAAATAGCCTGGCTTCTCTAGTGTACTAAAGTGGCTTGCTCACGCTATTCAATCTGACCTTCAGGTCGTCCTCCTAGACCCCTCCCCTATACCCAAAGGAGATCATTTGAGTGAGGATAAGTTCCCCCTTCCCTCAAACTCCCAACTTTCCCTTCCCTTCTCCCTCCCCCCTCCCTTTCCCCCCCAATGAAATCTCGAAGCACTAGAAGAAAGAATATCGTAATGTATGTCAATCTTCGACTTCTGTCTCAGCCGAGCCCCTGGACGACTTTGGGTAGTAGTGATTGTAGTAGTAAGAGTAGTAGAAGCAGCAGTAGTAATTGGCTTTATTTAATGTCGCCTAGGGCAAAGTGGCCCGAGGGAGAATCTGGATCAGCCATTAAATGAGGAGAAGGAGAAGATCCATGTTTCTAAAATCCCAAGTCTCAATCATAGGCAATTAAGAATAAATCAGTGCTGGTGATGTGACAAGGGAAAACAGACAGACAGACAGACAGACAGACAGACAGACAGACAGACAGACAGACAGACAGACACACACACACACACACACACACACACACACACACCTACGCCCACACAAAAATAGATAGGGAGCATAATCGGTAGTTCTTTGACAAAATGGAAAACTAAATTATGCGTTGAAGTTATAACTTAGCGCGGTAAACAATCGCAATAAACCTAACGTGAATATACTCTCTCAGTTGTGAAGGCTTCCAACAAAAAAGCATTCTCGTCTCCTGCTCCCTTTGTATCCGTGTGTAATACAGTATAGGGCTGTGTATAACGCGCTCGATAGATGACCGCCCGTCATGACCGGCGGAGGCCATTTTGTAGATTATTGGCTGTCGTGAATGAAGTCACATCCTGTAAATTTTGCTCTACAACTCTTCGATCTTTTAGTCTACATAGGTTTCAATTCCCTTTATTTCGTGTAGCTCTAGGGTCGCATCGATGACAGGCAAGAGTGGCCACTCGCTATCTTGAATAAACTTGCAGAGGCTTCCGGAGTTGCCCCCCTTGTTTATACTAACTACCATGAATGACAGATGCCCACCAAATCGATTACAGTGAAGCTCCAAAGGTAAAAGGTATTCAAAGAAAGTGTTTGTACGTGGGTGCTCTTCCGTTTTCTTTCTCGTGTGTGGTGAGCAAATAAGGTCAGTGTCTCGAAAGCTTTCTTAAGTTGACATTTGAAAAAAAACAAAACGTCTGCGAAGCATCGACAGAAATTCGGTAGTAAGGCATCGGGGAACCNAAAAAAAAAAAAAACAACCAAAAAACCAACAAACCAAACACCTATCATGCCTTAAGGGTTGCTCTAGAAATTTGACAAGTACCGGAAAAACACGATCTATTTGTTTCAAAGAAATCTTTCAAGTGAGGGAGAAATAAATCGGTCCTCCTTGGACAGGGCAATGCTACTTCTTCCGTCATGTTTTCAAGTACAGCGGCAACGTCTTACGACAAAATGACTTATGCTGATTTTCCCGCATAATAGATAGTTCAAACCTTATCTTCCTGTAAAATATTTCTGCAAAACTGCGAATGTTTGAATGTCTCATACCTCTGTAGCTACAACGCGTGCCTGTCTTATGCAAGTCTTGAAACTTAAAAAAAAAATCAGGTCCAGAAGTAAACGGCAATAGTGTATAGTAATAACACCTTTACAATGATTTCTTCCTGTCATTTTTTATAGAATATTTTTTTTAAAGAAAGAAAGGAAACAAAACAAAAAAAATCAAAGTACGCATGCGTCAAGCATGCAGCATCGAAATCATTGTGTTAACTCTTAGAAGGGTTATTATGCAAGTGATGAAGACATGTACACCTAAGATAAATATACGAGCTTTTATGAGCAAGTCTGAGGACTTTTTAATCGCACCTCGTATCTGTTCAACACGGCGAGGTGAAAACATGGAAGACCACAGATAACAATAGTAATAGTGGTGAGGGGATTGAGAGTGTATTGAGAATGGAGGAGTAAGTTAAAACCAGATCTGTACTCTGTGCATTAACTCTGCATATTGAACACTACTAAGGGTGCACTCAGCACCGATGCAGAGACGCTGGTAATAGAATCCCACCGTAACTGCTCAATCTCTCAATTATTCTATATGATCCACCAGACCTTTGCACGTAGGTTCTCTCATGTCGGTACAGAACTGGGTCATTTGGAAGCTTTAGAAACTTGTTTATTTTCGAAAAAAAAGTTTTTTTGGCCACACCATCTGTAAACGCATCCTTCTTGAAACTGATTCACCACTGCTTCATTACTTTTCTATTATAATCCCTTCCTCAAACATGCTTCTTCCTAACTAGTTGAAGCTAATGTTTTTCAATCAAGAAAAGCTCTAAAGAGATAATGCGATTCACTTGACTAAGGATTCCATCCATGTTCACAAATGAAACTGGTAAACAATTGGGAACTCTCCAGAAACTGGTTTTTAGATATGCCCTTGTATAATACAAAGCCGTATTAATTTATTACAGGATGCCATCGATGCAAGACAGTCAGTGCTGAGATTACATAATTACTATGATCTCAGGGAAACAAGAATTCACAATGGGGACACACGATCCATCAGCGAAGTACACAAGGCTGAAATAGGAAAAGACTGGGCCGAACTTTCATCACTTAATTATACATCTGAGAAATAAAATCAGCGGAACGATCTTCCGCCATGTTTATTTGCTGCGCAGTGAACTTTCTTTCTATTTTGCAGAGATGCATGCATATTTTTTTTTTTTTAAAGAGAGATTCATCAATGGCAAAACACAAGATACAAAACTTTTTTATTTCACGAAATGTCCGCCATCTCTAATCTGCGTTCATAGAAGCTAATGCTCAGTGCTTGTAAATTAACTGCAGCACTGTGTGCTCATATAGGAATTGAGATGGTTATTTAGTGACACGGTCGGCTAGGATGTAGGAGCGATCATTCCATGGCTTCCGTATTCTGTAAAGATTGTTATTTATCCTTCAAAATAATCCTTCAAAAATCTTATGAAGATAGTAGCTTGACATATCCAGAGGATACCATGATTCTGCGCAAGACAAGAAATTCTGTTGAGTTAATGTGCAACGTCACAGTCATTTATAGGAACTGTAAATATATGTAACAGAAATTATTCGATTGCGCAGATTATGGCCATAACGATAAAATTAGCGAAGAGCAGAAAGGAACCATATAAGAGGAATTGGTGCTTTGTGATTCCAGTTCTTCATGATTTCAGGTCAACGCGGCAGACAATCGCAACGGAAGTTCGTTGCGGACTGTGAAAACTTTGCAACCAAACATTCTCCCCTCCAGACTCCACTGTTTTCAATGCTGGCGCTGTGGATTTACCAACTGAAAGGACGCTAGAAACAAGAAGATGGTTGGCAATATTATAGATGACATAACAGCAAGTGATTTTCCTTTACTTTCTTAGTAGTTCGTGTTGCACTCAATGATAGTTAAACATGAAAGGGAGAGGGGTAGATTATTGGTCCACAATTTAAAAACTCCACATTTTTTTGTCAAAAACTTTAAGCCGCGTACATTTTCCTTCTGTCTGACCATTTTTTAGAAAACATCGCTTGAATTTGAATGTCGGGATTTTCATACTGCGTACGCCGCCATCTCTGATGCCATGTGATATTATAAAGTGACAAAAGCTAGCAGACGATTAGTGCCGACGCATGCCCAAACCGTGTGGACCAATCGTCTGCTAGCCTGTTTTGCTTTTTTCACGTCATGCAGTACGAGTAATGGCGGCACACACAGGATAATAATTCGACATTCCAGCGGTGTTTTCTCACAAAATAATGTTCAGGCGGAAGGAAAATATACGCATTTTAAAGTTTATGAAAAAGTAATGTGGATATTTTAGGCTGTGAAGCAGATATCAACCCCCCCTGTCCGTTGGTACGGCGCAGCATGTCTCTTTTCTCGGTGAGTGTCACCGCTCAGCAGTTACCGCTTACCAACTATATAGAATTCCAAAAGCACTCAGTCACCAGACTGCTTCCTTCATTTAATTAAATAGTGCCGTGAGGAAATCTTTTCGAATTATTACTGCTCAACGGAATATAGGACCAGGACAAATTTGCTTACTTACTGTCAGAGCTTATATTGGAGTTTCTTTTCTGCTTGACTCTTCATAAATTATTGAGCAAACAGTTCAGTGTTGTTCTAGACGAAGTCGTTACATCGTAAAAAAAACAACAACAACTTCTTTCCGTATTCTGCTGAAAATTTTTTTTCAGGTCTGCCGATTCCCCTTATTTCATTGCAATCTAGCCGGGGTTAAAATGCATTGCTACCATGGCACATTGGCTCCATCACCGCCACGTCAGTGAAGATTCACCCAATCAAAACCTCTGATAAGGAACAGGAAGACTGTTACGTAATGTGCGCATGCGCATGCGTACGCGTAAAAGGGTGCTAATTCCTCTAGAAGCCAAGGTTGCTTGGTAGAGGCCACCCCAAAAAGATGTCGTTGTAAACAAATTAGGAGATTCACAATGGGAACACACGGCGCGCTGGTAAAGTGCATAATGATTGAAACAAGCCAAACTGAAGTCTAATCACCCCTCGTAAATTTAGATATTAAATGAATAAAAACATCATCCACCCTGTTTACTTGCGAATGGCGAACTGGAAAAGTGCAAAAGAAACAGGCCAAACTTTGGTCTAATTAACTACGATATTTTGAGAAATAAAATTCACGAATACGAAAACATCATCGGCCATGAGTATTTGCTACGCAGAGCACACCTATATGGGTTTTGATAACATACATGATTATTATGTTAACGATACCCAGGCCCATTTGAGTGAAAATTAATGTGTGTGAATCAGTATATTCTTTATCCACGTCATCCTGAGTTAACAGTGTTAGTGGCATCCAAAATGGTGGATAAAATTGACCCCATACCTGGCTTTGACATGTAGGTACCTATTTCAGTTATACTTTAGACACGATTCATCAGAATACCCTAATTACCATATAATTACCCTAACTGATTGGAGCCAAATTTGACTGCATCACAGTGCTTCACCCGTACCTCCCCCCTCCCCCCCCCCCCCCCCNNNNGTTATAGTAGTTAAATAAAAGTGTAAGATGCCAAAGCAGAAGCTGCATTTCAAAGATTATTCAAAATCATGAACGCAAAATAACATCAAACCTACACACCAAGATAGGCATGTGCAACTGTACTGTCATTAATGTATGGAAATGAAACTTGGGCAGATCTGTGCAGACAGCACAAGAAATTCAAAACTACTTTTCAATAGTGGTGTCTGAGGAAAATATTACGCTTCTCGCACAAAGACCATATATTAGAAATGAGGCGATACTCAATTAAATGAACAGCAACCGTTATTCAAGAGCGAAGACTAAGACGACTTTGGTGTGTCATAAAGATGGAAGCAATACATTGCTAAGGTGATTCATTTCTGTAAGGATCCTCTTCCTTCGAGAACTCTGCTTTCCACTTCGGAATGACATCTTCCATCTCTTGCTATCCACTTGTAAGAGGTACAGGAATTTGCTAACCTTATTTAACCCTTTATGAGACATTGAATGCTACCAAAGCAGCAGCAGCAGAATTCTTCTAGAAGAGGGTGTTCATTGTTCTGTGCCAGTGTTGCCAATTTGCGTTCGTGCAAGAAAGCTAAGTAAGATGAATGACAGCCATTGAAATCTTCACTATGGCTGACTTCCGGCGAGGGTAGACAACTCCAGGGAATCAAATGATCCGGTCTAGACCTACGTGTGTGCTTTATTGTCTGTACACATCTTCGCCATGAACGTAATGACACAAACCGTGTTGGGGAAAATGGAACCAATGATCATAACGCTGTCCTACCACTAATATAACGTATATCCTGAGACTCCTGAGACTGTTTTAATATAATAATATACCAAATTAATAGAAATTCACCACAACAAGTTTACAATGACATCCAGGAAAAGCGAACTCAGAGAAGACTAAACTGTCCCTCTGCCTGTCTGTCTGTTCATCCTTTCGTGTGTCTGTCTGTCTGTGTGTGTGTGTGTATGTGTGTGGTGTTGTCTGTCTGTCTGCCTGCTTGCCTGCCTGCCTGCCTGCCTACCTGCTTGCCTACCTGCCTGCCTACCTGCCTGCCTACCTGTCTGTCTGTCTGTCTGTCTGTCTGTCTGTCTGTCTGTCTGTCTGTCTGTCTGTCCTGCCCGACTTACTCTCCCATGTAATCTGTGCATAAATAAAACATGAAAAACGAGATCTACTCTTATATCTGTCTTCTGACCTCTCAAAATTGTCTTCAAGAAATACTCAAGAGACAGTTGCCATTAACAGTTGCCCTCTCTTTTCTCGAGCCAATGACCTGCCGATACCTTGGCTCAAAATTCTCATAAGAAAGCCAGGTAGTCGCAGACTGGAAAATGGACACAAACCACTAAAAGATGAACACAAACCACAAGCTAAAAAATGAACACAAACCACAACTATGCAAAGGATTGTCTAAAATACCCCAACAGATGAGATCAGATTACCATCTTTAGATTCAGGACTGGACCGTGTAGACTCAACAAGCACGTACATAAGAGAGGCAAAAACAGCTCAGCTGTCTGCCAGTGCCTGCAGGAAGATCAGACGTCACAACATATTTTGCAGGGTCGCCCTCTCCTGGCAGAACTAAGGGGATGAGTGTGGCCATTGCCGGTGCCTACGAGACGAAGCTACAAGCGAACTGTGCAGACCTGCAACCTACCACTCAATACATCGCCCACAGCGTTTTGCAAGCATATATGATCCTGAGAACGGTGAAGAGGGAAAAGAGGAAGATTAGCAAACTTTTTTCCTTAGCCTCTCTTTAAAACACTATCAGCTAAGGTTAGGAGGACGCCAGGCTAAGCCATCCTGTCAACATGAAATTCACAAAATGGGAGAGGCTAGCTCTTCAGTGAGAACGCTTAAAACAGACGACTTTACATACTTTCTTTGTAACCACTTTCGCTTAATGGCAAAATTTCTTTAGGGAATAAAATGACTTTTTTTTACTGTTGGAGCATCAAAACAAAGACACTCATATACTCGAAAGCTCGAAAGCCTCACGAACACAAAATTAGGGACTAGTCACACAGTGTTAGATTTCTGCAAGATTCTGTACAGAGATCATGAACAAGCACAGCTGGTTCATCATAAGCGTCCGCTTAACCGCAACCGACTGAAGCTCTCCTTTTCTTGCTTTAAGGCGGAGTTGGCCGCGTCTTGATGAACGATGACATTTATCTTGGTCAGATTAGATCAGCAGCTGCATGAACCCGTCTAGGCAAAAAAACTAGTTTTAATTCTAAGGAAATGACTTGGAAAAACTCATAGATTTTCCGTGGCATCTTTGATATTTCTTAGCCCTAGCACACATACGAAACAAAAAACAAAACGATATAACTCATTGATGTCCAGTACGGTTGGATCTGTCTTGCTGCCATCTGGCAGGACATCGCGACCCCGCTGAGCGATAATATAGATCGAGTGCAGGGACTAAACTATCTTAGCAAATGCACCAGAAGATTGGGGTAGATTACATTTGAGAACGTCCGTGATTTCTGATTAGGCTTGTGTTACAAACAACGCCAAATTTAATATGGAGAACATCATTCTAAGCGCCTATTGATAGTGGTTGTATACGAAGCCTGACAATGCTTTTTACACTAGATATTTTCCAGGGGTGTTAACAGAGTTTTGTTTGCACGTGCATTGTTTATCCTTTTGTGAATTCGTTCGCAGGTTGGGCACTGGTTCGTTATACAATTACAAATTACAGCCGCACTCAAATGTTATCTACTCCATGAAATCTATTGAAAATATTACGGTCATTCTTAACGCATTTCGGAGCTTGTTTGTGACATCGCGGAGCTCAAACGTAACCCACAGAAAGACATGGGGATACAGGAGAACTATTCAGTTTCCAATATCTTCGATTCTAAGGTGCATCCGACCTGTGTAAGGCACAGGACTGAAAGTTAGAGACAAAGATGAGGAATCAATCACATTCATGAGAGAACCCTTCAATGTGGTCTAGCTCCTTCATGTTTAGGATTAACCTCCCCTGCACACTCACCTGAGCGTATGAGATATTCAGTGGAAATAAATCACTCTCATGATACAAGTCTTTGATGCATTCGGTGTTATGGTAGGATTACGCTGTGAATAGATTTCTGGAGACGCAACATAAAACCTCGGAGGCTATACGGACTAAGACATATCTAGGCCTATAATAATATAAACTTGCTTGTGGTTCCTGTTGACGCAAAAGGATGCATTGCTTAAACTTATAGGTCATTTGCAAATGTCGGTGTCATTCTGTGAAGAATTCTAGACCGTCTGATGCCAGTAATAGAATCTATGTTCAAGCTCAAAACCTTAAAGAGGTAACATTTTATGAGGAATTGGATCTCTTTAATGCTGAGAAAAAGGATGCATGCAGTTCTGTATAAAAATTCCCCCCAGATCGTATTTTTGTGAACTAGGATGTTATTACCGTAGGTCAACATGAACGATAACTACATAATAATATATACGAAAATAGACGTCAAAATTAGACCAGAAGGAAAAAAAATCACCACGTAGTTTATTATTTTCTTGGTGCATTCAAGATCCATTATTTTGAATTGCGGACCTTTTTCTTGGACACGGATCAAAACTGGCCTTGTCAATGAGATTTTAAATGGTAATATGAAATTTGTTTATAAGAAAGCTTTAGCGTGACCCAGCAATTCGCAGCTTTAGTGGAAGAGAGTCAGTTTTCAAACCTCTATTATAGTTAGCTACGCCAGAGGTGCTGGGTCGTTAGAAGAAGTCGGTTGAGGTTGAATAATGTTCTCAAGAAGAAGAGTAATAAGCGGGGCTGCCACTCTGATATTTGCCATAAAATTTTCATAGGTCCTAAGGACACATTTCTGTAGATTTCTCGACAGTCTTTTTAGACCCATATTTGATACTTCACAAATGTTGTTAAAAAAAGCAATTATGGAGGGGCAGATAAATTACTGGACATGAAATGAACAAACAACAATATCTATCTATCTATCTATCTATCTATCTATCTATCTATCTATCTATCTATCTATCTATCTGTCTGTCTGTCTGTCTGTCTGTCTGTCTGTCTGTCTGTCTGTCTGTCTGTCTGTCATGTAAACAGGGCCTATTTTCGTGACATAAAAGTGTGTTATAATTATTTGGTATGTCACACGTTACATAAATTTGACCTTTGACCTGCTTACGAATACTCTGATTGGAGACCTCTAGGCGTATGAATATGTGACGTCGTTTCCTTTGTAACTATTTTCACTGCCGTTGAGTTTCCCTCTGTCTAGACTTTCAAAAAAACAAAAAAATTCAGTCTGTCTTTCTTATCGCTTTTCATCGTTCTCTTCACGTTTCAGTTTCAGTTCAGTTAAACATTTTAATTAAAAGTACTTGAAATGTCACAGTGTTTCTGTAGTCTAAAAGTTTCCTCGATGATTATCAGCTGTTTGGATCTACTTTGTGTCGCGTAACTGTGTGGTTCATTCAGTTCAGTTGTGATTGATGTGTTTCAAACATGGTAAGGGTCACTTCAGGGTCCTTTTCACGATNCTGTCTGTCTGTCTGTCTGTCTGTCTGTCTGTCTGTCTGTCTGTCTGTCTGTCTGTCTGTCTGTCTGTCTGTCTGTCTGTCTGTCTGTCTGTCTGTCATGTAAACAGGGCCTATTTTCGTGACATAAAAGTGTGTTATAATTATTTGGTATGTCACACGTTACATAAATTTGACCTTTGACCTGCTTACGAATACTCTGATTGGAGACCTCTAGGCGTATGAATATGTGACGTCGTTTCCTTTGTAACTATTTTCACTGCCGTTGAGTTTCCCTCTGTCTAGATTTTCAAAAAAAAAAAAAATTCAGTCTGTCTTTCTTATCGCTTTTCATCGTTCTCTTCACGTTTCAGTTTTAGTTCAGTTAAACATTTTAATTAAAGTACTTGAAATGTCACAGTGTTTCTGTAGTCTAAAAGTTTCCTTGATGATTGTCAGCTGTTTGGATCTACTTTGTGACGCGTAACTGTGTGGTTCATTCAGTTCAGTTGTGATTGATGTGTTTCAAACATGGTAAGGGTCACTTCAGGGTCCTTTTCACGATTAAAAGTTCATTTTTTCTTAGTTAGAGTTTATATGATAAAAAGGATCTGAAACGCGTGTTTGTTTGATATCAGGTTTATGAAATGAGTTATACATTTATCGTATTCCCGAGCTAAAATTGAACATAAATGTAAAACTCGTTTCATAAATATGATATCAAACAAACACTCATTACAGATCCCCTTTCTCTCTCTTTCTCTCTCTCTCTCTCTCTCTCTGTATATATATATATATATATATACTGTATAACGTAAAGTTCTTCATCTATTAGCGTTGCACTTAGAATAGACTACAGGTACTAGATAGAATATGCGTATGTGTCCATTACGTTTTTAAAATGGTTTCTGGATATAGGCTTACAAAGCACCTAATAGGTCGGCTGTTGTACTTTGAGTAATGTCTGGCTGAATTTAGGCTGCAATTTAGTGAGCTGATTGTTACTTTAAGAAAAAAAAATATATTGTATATAAATCAGTATTCAAGATCGTCATTTGTCTAAATAGTGATTGATAGAATACTTTATTTTTGTTTGTCTTTAAGTTTCCACTAGATTTTCCCTATTTTTCTATTATTTTTTTCTCACTAAATCACTACAAAAACATTTATTTTACTAGATTTGATGCAAAATCTCTAGAAGTGGCAGCCCTGGTAATAAGTTACTTATAAATAGTGCTTGGCTTGCGTGCAAGGTCTTAGCTCGCGTGCATCAACTACAGACGAACGAAGAAATGATCAAAGACTCACCTAGCGATTAGAAGGAAACAAAGCAACGGGGGTGGGGTGAGGGGGACGTGCAAAACACCACAGGCCCAAAATGCACTGTAGCCTGGGATCGTCTACCGAGTTTCAAGTGCAGACATTCTAAAGGAGGAAAAGTGAAAGTCCGAGAGAAAGAGAAAAAGAAGAGAACGGGTGAAGAAAAGGGATGAGGATGATAATGGTAAATGAAAAAGACAAGGTCGTAAAAAAAATACCCTCCTACCCCAAACTAGGGTTATTTCAGTAAAATGATTCGTTCTCATTCGCAGTATAAATAAGACAGATTCCTTACAGGACATGAAAGAAGTAAAAGGGGCAAAATTGAACATAGACCTGATGACTGACGACTCCAAAGTGAACTGACATTTTCTCTGCCCACGCCGAATCAACATCGTGGCTGAGAGATTGAACTTTCCTGTTAGTTTGAATGAATTCAGACATTACATTTTTTATTTTCATTTTATTTTTTTTAAGCACTTCTCCCCATCTCCTCACCCCCTGTTCATGTCACGACCAGCAGTGTCGAGGGGTGCAGGTGACGTCAGAAAATACGCTCCAAGAGATACTTCGTGAGATTTCAGTAGCACTCGGGACGCCATTTTCCGTCGTGCATGCACAGTCATTTAAAAAATAGGAACGATGTGGAAATTGCTGTATGTCTCAGACAAGAAGTTACCAATTTTCTGCAGTATCGTCCGCGGTGTATTCCGGTGGTAGGAACATTTAGTAATCATTTACAAGAAGTGAAACCAGCAGCTAGTATATCTATGCCCTGCTGATAAGTCCTTAATAAAAGAGGAAAGAAAAATGGCTTCGGGTCCCCGGTGAGACTCGAGTATCGTGATGTCACACAGAGAACGAAATACTTCTGGTGGTACTATTATTTTGGGATGAACAAAAGAGCGCTGAAACCGTCATATGCCTTTCCTCTAGATAGGTGCTGGTCGCCTGGCTCAAGCTTTGAAAGTGACAACTCTCATGATTATGCAATTAACACTTCTGTACCCGCTCCTCCATTCGTTCACTACCTCTACTTTACCGCCCTCGTCCCCAAGGGGAGTTCATTATATCGTTCTTTATAAAGGTTCTCAAGCGTTCTATATTTTCTCATTGTTTCTCGCCTTCATTCCTCGGTTTTCCATCCTGCCATTCCCTCGGATTTTCTTGATTTCTACATTGTATAGTCCTTTTCCCCTTGTGTGGTCCTCCCTCTCCTCCCCCCCACCCCCCAACGTTTTCTTTTTCTTTCTTTCTTTCTTTCTTTCTTTCTTTCTTTCTTTCTTTCTTTCTTTCTTCTTTCTTTCTTTCTTTCTTTCTTTTCTTCTCTTTCTTTCTTTTCTTTTCGTTCATCCACCCATCAGCTGCCTCTCCTACAAATCAATTCTCAAATTTAAGCCGAACAAACAAACATCGTCGAAGGACGTCAGAGGCTTTCACCTCATAATTTGTTGAATAGAAGTGAGTGACCACACATAGCCCCAGTAGATTTACTCATGGACATCCTATTGACAGCTATACCGGGTCGGCGAATGAGAAGTGAGGGAGGGAAGGAATGCTGGGATATAGGGTAGGGGGCGGG